>SCLF01120058.1:0-10760 GCA_004367975.1 Mesochordaeus erythrocephalus
GATAGAGCGAAGTATGTTCCGAAATCTGCAACAAAAAGATTGGAGACCAATAGACGGGAAGTTAGTAACATTTAATTTTAGACGAGGATCTTTCAGATCAGATTTTTCAAACAGGGCTCGGCATGATTTGGGGGTTACGGAAGCTATCGATCACCACCAAAGCATCTGCCAACAGACCGGGGACATCTAGACGAGTACGTGAAGTTGTCAACACGCAAAAGAATGCAAACTGTTGAATTTATCAAATGAATAATTACGTTTGTGTCCCAATTATTGAAGGAGTGGAGAAGGTTCAAGCAAGATTGTACTTTCACGAATAACCCAAATGGGTCAAGATAAACCAAGACATTAATACAGTACATGAAAGTATCAGACAAGTGTTACTTTTTTATACTAAGCCTAGACAACAGTAACCACCCATCATGAGACGGCGATTACTAAGAGGTCTTGGGGGACGAATTATGGTTAGATAATACGGGTAGCAAAATAGAAGTAACTTTTTCATACGTATTGTCCGTATGTCAAAAGTCGACTTGGCTGGCATCAACTGGGAAGCACTTACATTTACACCAGTGAACAGGACACACTGAGATTTTCCGGTTTGGGCTTTCCAGGGATCGTGGAAATATAGAGGTAGACCGTCAGCTGGTTGTGTTTTCCAAGACTGACTAGCCATCAAATTGGAAGAACTAAACACAGAAAACGGGGAGCTACATTTTGTCAGATGTTTAGCGAAATATTGTTCTGCGATCGCGTTTGGGCCTTTAATGATTATCCACGCAGGCCTCACGATATTAAAAACCTTTGTTTAAGAAGAAGGTAAACAAACACTGGGTGTAGTTTTGACGTGGGAACAACACGGTAGCAGAACCCAACCCGCACTCTCGAATTTTTATAAAATGCTTATAAAACTATTAATCCAGGCACCGGAGAATGAGTTCTAATTGTTTATCAGCCTTTCCTATCGGTGTAACGCGACTAGATTACCTCATTTCCGACGTTCTTCTATCCCATCACAATCGCCCCCAACCCTTGAAGTGGGAACTGATAGCTTAACCGACCTTAGTGATTATGATAGAGTTTTTTCTTGCGGTTCCCGATCTGTTCTCAGAATATGCAAAATTATACGACGTCGTATAGCTAACACCCCTTAAATACAACGTGAAAAAGACCTTTGAAAAAATGTTACCCAATAAAAGTATCGAAAACATACTCCGATTATTTGTTTTAAAGCTATGGACCTCGAAATCGCATTGTCGAAAATGGACAAAATTGACTTTGAGCGTCCTAACCTTTAGTTATTGCGAAGTTGTTTCGAGTCGAATTTTTAGTGCTTTTGACACATGTGTACCACTAATAACCAGCTTATATATCATGTGGTTTTGTATTGTACAAAAGTTCTCGTGATAAATTATGTCTGAAGATCGTATACTGATGTTTTTCCTAAGATAATTACAATAGATAGAGTTGGCACTTGTGGACACCATGTACCCACACAGTTAAAGCCGTATGTATCACATGCAGCTGATGATACATTTATCGACCGACTTGAAAATAAATCTATCATTACAGACTATTATGCTCTTCCTGTTGTTTATTCAAATTTGGCAGTGGTGAAAATGATATTCTTCCAGGATCATCTGGACAAGCTTTTGTCGCGTGCCCTTCTTGCCTGCATAATTGACAGACCTTAGTAGGCCTCAGACCACCTAAACCATAAAATACTTCGGGAAACAAAAAATATGTTTCCTGTTTACATAAATGAAAGATTTAAATATTTCAGACAGCCTTCATCGAACCGCTTCGAACCGCTTTCAGCTTCGAAGTAACTCGACTCTCATTTGTCAACTTACAATCTACAGTCCCGTTGTTGCGAAACCAAATTGAACCAAATCGAAGGTCAATGTTGACGCTAACGAAATTGACGTGATCGGAATTTTACCCTTTCGTAAAAAACTGGAGCGCTGTGGTTTTCGACCACAAAAATGGCTAGTTTTTTTATGCTTATTCCACAGGAGTTAGTAATTAAAAATAGGCCATAGAAAATTTATCTCTGATTCCAGCGGAGTATAAGTCTGTCTCAGTCCTGGGTTCGATCAATCAAATCTTGATATTTAATGTGCAGTCACTAACCTACACACTCATTAGTATACATTCAAGGTTTTACGAGATGTCAATAAGCAATATATTTCATTTTAGCGGTACACCACGTTTATGGAATTTTAATATAATGTCCACGGGACAAGGGTATATATATTTATATGAATTAAAGAGACCAAAGTGACTCCGATCGCTATAAAATTGAGTTTGACGCAGAGCGGTTAAAATAGCTTAGTACACATGCTCGTTGCCACAGAGCTCCAAACTTTTTCGAAGCGAAGTCGCTTAATTTTTTACAAGAAGGTTAAATATTGGTTATGAGAGATTATTTATAATAAATAAATAATATGGGATAATAATTTGTGTCCTTCATTACTGTAAAATATGCCTATGATTTGAGACTACCTGCTACATTGTTTTCTTCGAAGACCACTTGCAACTGTTCAATGATCATATCATTTTTAACCGAGTTCACTTCGATACTGTCTGTCGAAACCGGCTCGTCAACTTGTTTTTCTTTCAAAAATTCGCCAAACTCTTTTTCTATTTGTTCCTTATCCTCAGCTGAGGGCTTTCTAGATTCTAGAATTGAGTTTATCTCTCCAAAAAGAAAACTCTTCTTATTGACTTTTGGAATACGAATCGAAGCCATTTTGTCCGTCACTTCGTCCAGTTCTTCGACAAACACACCATTTAGGCCTTTGTCTTCACTTAATTCCTTCAGAGAAGCCTTGGAAATACCAAATCACCCACCCGGGAAGCACACTCAAGGTACGAAAGCCACAACATGAATTAACTGACTCATAAAAAAGTATCTTAAATTACGCGCGCGTTGATATTCGGTGTACGGAATTTAGGTCCTGACATTATCCCCGTGATCAAATATACGAATCAACTACTAATGGTACCTGCATTCAAACACTTGGCACCATTAACGAATTAGAAGACAGCAATTCCGCCAACAATCAGGCACGTTTTCCATAACCCGTGAGGTTATTTCTACCAGTGTGTAGAAAATTCTTTAGACAAATTCATTATTGAAAAATTTGTATTTAAAATTCTTCTTTACATGAACACTAATGTAATCATACAGATTTTGTTTAACTCGTGCACACAAATAGTTCTCCTACACTAACAATGTGAAAATTTATTTTGATTAGTTAACCGATTTGCTTATCGAGAACTCATTGGTCAACAAATTACCACGTAATGAATTCAGTTTTTATTTAAATGAAAAAAAGAGAAGACAAATTAAGATTTTAACCCGAACTCGAAAGAACTAACGGTTTCTTTCGGTTTCAAACTAGTCCTCTCCGCAGGATTTTCGATGAGTCATTAAAAATACTCAAAATAAACTTGATTCAAAGTCGGAAGAGAAATTACGAAAATAAAGAATGTTGGCCTGGAATCACAGATACATTTTGTATTACTGATGTTAAATTCTAACTCCAGGGGATTAGGTATCAAAAACGGTAGTCATTTTTGTGGTCGAAAAACCACATCTCTCCACGTTTTGCCGAGAGGATTTAAGCTATGGACCTCGAAATCACATTGTCCAAAATGGACAAAATTGATTTTGAGCGTCCTAAACTTTAGTTTTTACGCAGTTGTTTCGAGTCGTTCCTGAATGGAGGTGGGATTTACCAATCCCAAAGCCTGTGTTCCCTATCTCTTTTGGGTCCCCACATAAAGTAAAAATTTTAGTCCCGATTAATCCCCGCCAACTGTATAGCATAAAAACCTGTGTGAGTTGTAATAATACTTAAGCGTAACATTTTAAGATTAAATTAATCAAATTTAACCACAGAGGTTTGGGGCTATGATTACTTTAGCTATCCATTATCGTCAGGTAAGTTACCCAGTAAATGTGATATAAGTTTTTTACTTCTGATGAACAAATATATGATTTCCAACGAAATTGGCATACAATTTAATTACATACAATTAGTTTTTGGAGTCCGAACGTTGTGCAAATAGGGCTACAGGATATGCGCAATAAAGTTTACGATGGAACTGGATGTTGCCTAAACCGAGGCTCGTATTAGTCCCCCTTTAGCGATTGTGGCATAACGTTTAACAAATCCCTATTTACCTTGTAAATTAGTCTTCTAAATTAGTCTTCCATGCATAAGACCAACTATAAAAGCCCCTTTCTCAGTCGTAAGTGAATTTTCCGACTTAAAAAACACTTCCACAAATATATTCTAGCTTTCTACCCGGTGTATAATAAATAGTAAAATAGCCAAAAACTGTATTTATTTTTCTCTCATTTGTGACGGTATGCTCCCTATCACGATTACCCATGAATATTTTTAAATAAATTTTATAATGTTGAAAAGCTAAGTTTTCATTCGTTCAACCTGTGGATTAACGTTGGAGACTCTCATCTAGAAACGGCACTTTATGGGCTAATGAAGTTTCGTCTTTCGCTCTATCGTCTCATCCTTACTACCCCTTTAAAACAAGATTTATATTATTAGATCGGCGATGATTTAATCATTAATAGTGCCTAATTTCAAAGCAATACGATACATACTTTCCAGGATATTGTTTCAAGAAAAGACCGCTTTCATTTAATGTCTGAGAGGAGACGCTCTTGGGTGATTATTCATTAATTAAGCGTCTCGTCCATACTTGCGACTTTAACTACTTTATATAAATATATATCAATAACGTATTAGTAAATGTATAAATGCGTATTACTATTCGGGTAACCAGTTGTAAATATTCAAAAGCGGGACATTTTTTAAAAGTTAGCTTTTTGAGAATTTCTATCTGTTTACCCTAATAGTAATACGCATTTATCAATATGTTTTTAATATATATTTATATATAAAAGTTAAAGCCAGGCATTAAATGAAAGCGCTATTTTATTTGAACAATATCTTGGAATGTATGCATCGTATTGCCTTCACATTTGGTACGACAAAGAGAAATTCTCTGTCTCAAAAGAGCCAGGTGTGGTATCTACTGGTTAAGCATTTTGACCTATTTGTGCTCTTAGCATCACGAGTCTGGTGTTTGGTAGAGCGAGTATAAAATTACAAACAATGGACTAGCTGGGTAAATGTTTATTGATATTCCTAACATCGAGTTTTAATCTACTGACTATTATCACAATGCACTTCGTGAAACTATTAACAAGTTTGTGCCACTTTCTTTATTCACGTCTTTCACAAAATGACCATAAAATACGTAACGTGTTGAAATGTTTTCATATAACGAGTCAAATGGTAACAATTATGGCATTTATAAAATAAACAGTCAGATACTCAATTACTAAAAAAAAATCAAATCAGTCTTATATTTTAAGTTCTGCGTAGAAAATCTGCTGCTAAAATATTTCAAGTTGTTTTGATCTTCACGCAAAAATAGACACAATTCCGTAATTGTGGTGACCGTATTTAAATTTTACTGATGAAATAATATTTAAATTATTCGAGATAGAATATGACAATAATTCGAACTGTTAGGTGATGTAGCAACTACGCTCAAATTATGTTGTAAACATATCGACATTGATATTTTAGACCTAAAACAGTTTAGACAAAACTTAGATTGGTATTACTCAGGCTTCCCTTAATATCGCCATCTATCGGTCTAGCATTGTTAGAGTTGACCGGTCGTCGACCAGTTCGTGTGACGCTTTCATTGTGGTGGATCAGTTGGCGAAATTCGTTTGGTCCAATGTAAAATCGCATGTAAGTGGCACGCATTCTTTCATGTCGTTGTCAAACATAAATATAGAGTCGTTTACTGTTGCTATATTTAATAGTAGTTCGAATTGTTACCAGGGTGTATGATTCCTAATTATCTGGACATCTAAAGTAATTAATCTCTAATGAAATTTGTGCATATGAGAGAAGCTGAAAATAAAGAAAGATGGTAGCCACAGGAAAGGCAATGCCGGCATAATTCTAAGGATTAATCTCAAACATAATACTATAGATTATCCTCCAGTTGAATAAGAAAAATTTAGTTAACCAACAGGGAAACACCATTTTGTCGATGTCATGGTTCCCTGGTCCGGTTCAAAGATTATCGGGCGCTGGAGGTGAACACAATTAGCCGATTAAGAACACGGGTGATAAATCTGGCCTAATATTTGTTGTAATAGGTCTATTGACCTATGGTGAACGGTATATCACAACATCGCAGAATACATGCTAACACATGAAAACAATCTATGGTTATATATGATCGTTTGTAATGCGCTGTAACAATTGTTTGGATATTTTTCTCGTATTTAAAATAAAAATGCTGTAAACTCGCTATAGACTGTAGTCATTAATGCATATGCGACAAGGCAACTTCCCAGAAACACCTTACTTTATAGTTCGTCTAGATCACCACACAAATATGACCATAAGGGTAATCAGAATCATAGGGGCCGATGTTCACGGCGTAAGAATTGAGTAACAATAGGGGTAAGCCTAACGATCAGTAACGGTATGTTCGTCGCAATATGAATACCGACCCTAAAATAAATAGCAGTTGGGACACTAAGTCACCAAATCTACATCTCGAAGACTGGTCACCAAACTGAGATGACTCGTCGAAAAATCATTATTATAGCCGGCAATAATGGTCAGCCAGTAGCATCGTCCGTCTGGCACGCTGAGAACCCGACGAGTACCATAGTAAAACGGTTTTAGGATAGGTAGATCTTGGCTATTGGAGAGCTTCAATTAGACGGGTCACTTTGTAAGACAAACTCGCCGTCTAGCGCTCAAATTAGTCTAATAAAAAGTGAGAAGTACGATATCGATTTATCGCGAAAATAAATTAATTATAAACCTTACCGACCATGTGGATGCGTTCGCGTCCGCGGACCCAAAAATACCATTATTTCACACTCACACACGCATCCCTACCGTTGAGGGGAAAGCCAGAAACCAAACTCCACTACCTGATCGCCAAACGGTGTGAAGATGCAGCGCACAGGGAAATGAACACACTATTAGCGGAAGGAATAACTGTCCGATCCACGCACGTGGAATTCTCGAATGTTTTACTTTCCAAAAGCAGAAAAAAATTGAACCCTCTGATTACGGAGAAAGATACATTTTCCATGCCCATGCAAGACATAGTACGCGGGTACTAGCACGTAGGTATCCTTAAATGTGACCGGCATAATACAGCCTTTTATTGGAACGGCAAAACGTATCAATTTACGCGTGCGCCAATGGGTATTAAAACTAGTGGTAAAACTACGCAGTAGAACTAGATATAAGACGTTAGTCCGCTCTAGATAAAGTACTAAGATGTCGTATGTAGGACCTTACGAAGCCAGAACTATTACGAAGCCATAATTATTCAATAGTTCTACTAAAGAGGGGCAATGGGAGAGAGGATTATGTCCACCGCTCACATTGTCACCCGGCAATAGAACATAACCGCCGCCGAATCAATTGGGAACATGGAAAACGGGTTCTCCAACCTCGTTAACTGAGTATAATTAGAAAGCAAATCGTTCCAACGAATATTAGCTTAACTAAAAATCAGACCTACTGGTCAAGCCGCGTTACGTGAGACATCTGACTTGAATTCAATGTTTCTAGAAAAATTATGAAAAGCTTCCAACTGTAAGACCTTATAACACTTAATTCCAAAACAATTTGTATACATAACAAAGTTTACGTAAACGAGTTCTAATAAAAGAACTTACTGAACCTGCAATAACATTAGCTGATTGTTTCCATATGTAGAGATTTCGAAGTTTTCGGGTGGAAATATAAGACAAGTGATGATAACCGTAAACAGTGGTAAGCAGGAGCCCTATCACTACGATTTCATGAACTACCACAGTGGCGGTCTACAAATTTTGCTGCTTAATGGAGGAAGCAGACGGCCGATGGTATCTGTGATTACCATATAAAGGACGTTGGTGGAGTATTTCGGTTCAGTAGAGTCTATCCAGCTATACAAAACGTATATTCGGGAGCAGACACTATTATTTACAGCAAACCGGAAAATCAACATAACGTTCATTTGGTGGACAGACAAATGGCGTCGTCCTAGTGCTACGCAATATAGCCAACAAAGGAAGCAACGGAGGGATACGGCCGAAGTAGCTAAACTCAAACTCGAGGCAAATATACATACCCCAAAACAAGTAAAGATATCCGAATAACTTAGTCGCTCACTGAAATTAACTAGTCTATATCTTCCCGTCTCAATGGAAGGACGAGGTAACGCTGGAGCAGATACTAACCCAAGCCAGGTAATCACTCCGCATAGGTGACAGCAAGGACCTGCTTATCATGGAACTCATGTGATAAGCTTTGATTACCAATAGATATTAACACAGAAATATAACGGAATATGGGAGGATTTCCATAATAATAAATACGAAGATGTGCCAGAGGTATGTTTATGGGCAAATCTATTGACAGAGACACCTAATGGACAGATTCAAAGTTGTCCAGCTTGTTAACCAAGCGTGGAAGAGGTTACAAAGTACATCCCCTTTGAAGTGGAATGGGGTATAATGGAGGCCTTAGAATTCATGCAACGATTTTTATCACGACTATTCGAGAAACCTTGAGGAAGTAGTGAGAGAGACTTCGATTTCTGGTAACCGAGTACTAGTAAACTCCAGGGGTGGTCCGAAAATATTTCGAGGACCGTAAAGCTGCAAAAACCGTCTGAGTATATCACGGTTACCCAGAGACATCCGATCCAACTTCTTGGTGCAAGGATTCAGTCACGTTCGAGCAAGGCTTTGACCGGTCACATAGGTACTTTGTTCGAAAACGTCCAAGGTATCATTCAGCAATACGGAGACACCTAGAAACCATGAGGTATACAGTTCCTGCATTACGCAGTACTACTGTAAAACAGTAGTCTGTTGCGACCTTGGAGGATAATAAAGATCATCACATACATCGATCAGTAAACCGGATACTTCGGACTACGCGAGATATGATAACGCAAATATTATCATAAGATAATTTGACAGTGATACAATGATTATTATAAATGTCAAGAAATTATATGTGATCACATATATATATATATATAACCAAGTTAATGAATACGAGAATTTCGCCGGTAATTATTATTTTATAACATTACCAAATTATTCTACCCTCTAATCTAGTTCGTAAGGTACTATCAGAAGTGAAGCCAAATACTTCAGCAGGGAAATAAATTGGAAAACGTTTTGCTTTCTGAGTAGGAATATCCGTTATGCAAAACGGTCATAAATGCATGCAATCTATATTCCGTTTTTGTTGGGTACAAATATATATTATAGTTTCAGCATATTTCGTCTTCGATCGACTGAGTAGCGATTTTTTCACGTTTTTCTTTTCAATGCTAGAACACAAAAAAGCCCAACAGTTCTATCCACATTTCCTTCAACAGTTTCAACTTAGGTTATAACTCATAAAATGTACGCTAGATATCTACATTTAAAGGAACAGACAACATTTCCTGGTTCTGAAGTATTCAAAAGTCAGCTGTGAACTCAGAGAACGCGAAATGTTTCGCTTACGCTGGAATGGGTCTTCGATGGCTATCCTACGAGCTCCCCATCCTTTGGCTTTACGTGATAGCTGACGAAAAAATCGTAACGATATTACTTTCAAGGGATTAGTTTCTTTTCTAAAAACAATTTAACCCCGAAATTTTAAGATGTTTCACGGCGATGTATATAGAGATTGACTGTCAAATGTGAACGCCCACCTCCACATTTATTATCCGGAGAGGTTGATAGTGGGTGACGTATAACCGACAGCAACGACCGAATTTTTCTCGATGTATCAGAATACATAATCAATCCTTTGTTTTCCATATCAAAATCGCTTGCATAAAATTTGTAAAACTCCACCATAATATTCGCCATACACATGTCCTTAGGCACCGTAGAACACATCTCTAATTCTTCGTCTTCCAATTCAGCAAGAACTTCTGCAGCTTCATCTATTGTTTGGACATCCTCAGAAGCTTCTTCTTGTTCCGTGGAATCCAAATTCGCAAATTCCATACTATCTTCAGTTGGCTCATCAATGTCAGAGTCTTTGCTCTCAACAACACGTTTAGGTCTATAAAACCATTTTCGATCTCTTTGTGCAGGATAAAAACGTATACTTCATGTATTTTCTACCATTTATAAATAGATCTAATTGATTATCAAATGACGTATTTAACCTTCTTGTAAACACTTATAATCGACACTTTATGTAGCCAATTTTTTTTTCTCGTTTCCGGTGAAAATCCAAACGATCTCCAAAATTTAACCGCAATTATCTCAGCGTTCGGAACTTGATTGCAATCCGAATTCAGTCAATGCTTTGCCTTTGTATCATTGACCACAGAACATTTTTTATTGAATATACAGAGAAATCGAACGGTTTCCTAACTACAACTCCAACTATTTTAGCCGTAAGAACTCAGTTTCAACTTATTATTTCTCTTTGCGTAAAACATTTTTTTATTAAATATATACCGAAGTTACTGTTTACTCCCTACAACTGCATCTATCTTAACCAGTGGAGACCCCTTAGGGATCTTTGTCCCCTCACACCTCAATTACCCTGTTATTTCGAAGATATCTGGAGAACGAATGGATAGATATGCTTCAAATTTAAACAGATTAGAGCGATTTCAAATACCCTTCATACAAAAATAGTGCCGATTAAAAACGTTCATTGTAA
>SCLF01120169.1:0-10758 GCA_004367975.1 Mesochordaeus erythrocephalus
TGTTAAAGTTGCAAAAAGTTATTATTTTTATCATGAATTTGGTAGTCCGCCAAAAGGCTACGGTACAGTTTGGTTTTTAATGAAGAAAATCCATTTACGGCTGTGGAAATGGTATTTAAAGATGGCATTCACCTTGAAAAAATCCAAAGGGATGAGTTGGTCCTTAAGCAAGCAAAATTTCAAAGCGATACAATGAATTTTTTCGATGTCAATACGAGTTTTAGTTGAAACAATTTATACGGCCAGGATTGACCAAAAAGCTGCATATATACAATACCATCACATAAGAATGTTATACGACGAAATGTGTCAAAATCGGCCCCTCCCTCCCCGGGGTCCAGTCCGCAACTGATCGGTCAACGAGACTTAGTGGGTCTGATAGAGTGGGTCTGACATTCTGTAATTACAGAATGTCCAAAATTATACTGTACTTCATACAGTTAACCCAATTCCGTAATGTAAAACTTTGATCGTGAAGCCAAACTCTATAACATGTCAAATTTTAAGGGTACTTGATAGATTTTTTCATAGACCCGGTATGTGGAGTGACCGAATTCAACTCAAAACTGTCATTTCGTGAAGTATGTCGAATTAGCTCGAAAGTGGGCTTATTCGACGCGTCAAGACTCAAGCTTCAATTCTTCTCAGTGGACCGACCCCGAATTATTAACACGTGACCAGTTATAGGCCAAAAACTGGACCGAAAAAGATACAAATATTCAAAAAAGTGACAAAATGACGAATTTTTCACGTCTCGATTTTATTATAATTTAGAAAACATAACAAGATCGCAAAGTATGTTCACTACAAATTCGACTCGAAACAACTGCGTTAAAACTATATTTCAGGACGGTCAAAATCAACTATATTCGAAACATTTTTCTTTTTGGAGGGGGTTCACTGTATGAAGGAGTATAATTTTGGACATTCTGTAATGAGATGAACAAATCGACTGGCTAAGTCTCGTTAACAAGTTGTTTGCACTTTAAAGAAGTGCGTGGGGAGGGTCTGAGTTTGATATAGGTGTGCCAACAAGTATACCCTTTGAAACGAACTTCCTACCGTAACAATTCATGGAGTTGTAATTAGCTAACCGTTGGATTTCTGCAAAAAAAGCCTACACTGCTTCAGTTTATATTCAATAAAAAAATGTTCTGTGGACGATAAGACCACCATGTTTTGTCTGTAACGACAATGATAAAACAGTGACAAAATTTGGATTGAAATAGAGGTCCTACCGCTGATATAATGGCAGTTAAATTTTGCAAATCTCTCGGATTTACACAAAAAAAACGAGAAAACGCCTTTGGTCTATCAAATTAGTTACACTGAACGTTTTTGTTTTAAAATTTGGTTTGAAAAGTTTTTGAAAACCCTGTAATAATTTAAAATCTGAAGCAGATCCGACCATTCACTTTCGAGATATCTACGAAAGAAGGGCGTTTTGGACGTTTAGTCGCTTCACGGTATCCGCTGGTTAACTAGACGATTCATTTCGACTAAATATTAAATATATGAATTAATAAATGGATACTATTATAGTTCCTAAAAGTAAGATTTTAGTCGAAATAAATATTTTTATTATAAATGAAATATCATAAATTACCCCAGTGGTGCTGACTGCTAATTTACTCGGAAAAGGACTTAACATTTTTTGTGAAAGCGGTGCTGGATTCCGCCACATTTGGTAACTATATTTGAATATATTTTGTTGATTGTGTGACTAAATCTAGATTGTGTACAACCAGAAATGCATACTTGCATAATTGTAAGTAAGATGTTTACTTTTATTTAAATATTTATTTTCTTCAAAACAATAGTGACCAGATGCGGTTTAATTTAGGCCGTTCACATTTAAAACCGCCTACAAGTTTGTTAGCATTTATCACAAATATATTATTTAGCAATCCTTCTCCAGATTTGTCATCTTCATGTTTATTTCGGTAGAAAAGTATATTTTTACGAAAGTATCAAAATAAACCTGAATATGACTAATCTGGCGAGGATATGGAACCGAGAATAGGAAATACTAATTACTTTTGGGATATTCAAACAAATTGATAATTTCAATCTATAATAGGGATCGTGGAGGATCACAAATTTTGTTTATACGTGACATCCTGTATTTTTTTATTTAATCCTCCACGATCCTATTATAGATTGAAATTATCAATTTGTTTGAACATCCCAAAAGGTAATTAATATTATCGATTCCGTATCCTGGTTAACGATACATATGTTTGTATTGTATATAAAGCCTGTTTACCGGTTGACGACTGAAGTGGTTGGTTGTTTGGTTAAATTTAATGACACGATTTCATTCACGCGGTTAAGTGGCATATAAGAACGTCCCGAAAACATTCCAAATTAGTTTTATTATGTATTTCAAAATGAATAAAATATTATAAATACTAATTAGCAAAAACAAAATTGATTTTGGTGAGCACGAAAAACCCCACCTCTCACATAACTATTACTATATAGTTAGATGTTTCTATTTGAACCATAATTTATTTTAAATCAGTGGTATAATCCGTAGATACCCCTTAGTTAACCGTTTGTATTGTTTCATTTTGCGGTTTTGCCTAGCCTCTTTTCTTTATAATTATTATTATAAAAATTGTCTTTTCTACTAAATTTGATAATCGTCGCTATGATGGCTCATCCATTATGAACGTCAATTTTATTGAAGATTACCGTTTACCTCTAGAACATGGCATTAATTCGGTGATCGGTTTTTGTTGTTTTAGTGATTTCTTATTTTCATAACAAAGTTTTTTCACAAAACAAAGTTACTATTACCGAAGATGAAGGTTGGCCGGAATTTCAAGGCCTATAATGAATTTCCCATGGTCAATAGGTTTCTAGATAGTTATGAAATCGAGTGATATAAAATATATACCCCTCTAAAATTTCGAATATTCTTTTTGTTTTCAATTTGTTAAAACAGTTGTGGTCATTTTGGGATCTTTCCTTCATATAAATATATATTATTATATGACCATACTCACACGGCTATACTCTATTGATACAATTAAATGTGTTGTGTAACGCAGAATTGCGTCACTGACTGAGACGCAACGCAGAACCCAACCTCATAACTTGGAAAATACAATAGACTCGATCTGCTATTCGCCAAAATAATATTTCTAAGTATTCGAGCAATTTGATTGGATGAAATAGTTTACATATATTTGAATATATTTTGCACTGAACATTGTAGCCAGATTTAGCATACAAAACTATACGAAATATTGTAATACATAGAGAAAACAAATGGTAGATTTTTTTATAATCTGCTTTTTATAATCAGAAAACAGTGACCATTTTTGTGATAAAAATGACAGTTAATGACAGTTTTTTACAAGGAGGTTTACAAGTGGGTTGCGCGTTATCTTAATAAATGCCGTAACGTGAATAGAGCTCTTAATAGCACTAAACACGTTATCCGTTATATTGATTATCCTTTCTAACATATTTGACGAGTGCTTTTGATGTTTAATTATCTTTTAAAATTGAGTCGCTTTGTAAACTCATAAATCACATTAGCTTTATTCATCCAGCTTTTTCTCAACAGCGACATTTTGAGGATTAGTCGACGTGTCTGTATATATTTGATTCCAATATATAACCGAGCTTGACCCAAATGAGACCCAAAAGAGGCACATTTTTTAATGAAAAATAGTTTCTTTTTCCGTTGTCATTGTGTCGCAAACTGTCAACTGAATGCGTTATTTAGCATTGCCTGTTCGCTATTATTCGAAACTTATCATTTCTACCCGCGAATTGGCTGTTGATGTCAAATGAAGCCGAGCTAATGGAAATCATTACCCTATTCATTCACAGAGAGCGACTAATCAGAAGGAAGATGAGCCGACATGCTAATTTTGCACCTCCGGAAAAGTTTTATCTCGCCGACGATGAAACGCCCAAAGAAACGATCGAATGGCTTCGTGAGATTGAGCCATATTGGGAGAAGTAAGTTATTTTTCATGAACGTCCCTCAAAAGTCCCTTTTCAACAACCAGCCTTTTTTATTTTTTGTGTAAGTTTAATTTTTGGCATTGCACGTGAAAACCTTTCAGTGTCCACCCTAATAGTTTACGTACTATTTGGTACTCCGATTTTCTAATTTCTAAACGAAATTAATCCGTGGATCAACACTTTTACTATAAATCAGCAAGGTTACTCAATCAGGACCACCCATTGCGTATAACGTGGCGTCTCAAAAATTGTCAGTCGTATATTTTTTTTCGAGTCGTCTCTGCTGAAAATCCCCGAATATTTTTTAATCAAAGGTGAACGTTTAGCTTGAACATTTAATTAACAACTATTCATGGATTTCCCGGTAAACAAGCTCGAGAAAAAAATATACGACTACCAATTTTTGAGACACCGCGGTATATATTTCGGGCTAAAATAGTTTTTTAAGTTTTTTGAAATAAAATCTTCCGATAGGATTTTGGTTAACTCTAATCACAAACTGATTTCATATTTCGATTAATTTATTTTCGAATTAACCTCCTAGGCAACAAAAGTCGACAGTGGCTTGGCAACATTAATTGTTAATTACTGCGTATAATTTCCAACATTTTAAAAGTATTCAGCAACATCAATCTTGTAGCGCTTTCCCACGTCTTTGGTCCTTCATTAATATAAATATATGTAACCTTGCCCCATGGGCATTATACAGCCATACTGTATTGATATAATTATATATGGTATTAAGCTTTACTAAGTGATAGAAAATTGCTTGTTTTTTTAAATTAAAATCTAACTATCCAATTCTAGGAATTTTCATCGATAGGAATATCTTGACTAGATAAATTTTATTTCGTGTAATTTGACTGGATGAAACCCTGTTTAGACCAAAAAATGTTGCAAATTCTACGTAGGGATATAATTGGTAAATTGTAAGGGTATATGAGTAATGTTATAAATAGTATTAATTTAGATTCTTTGGATCGTATACTTTGCTTGAATGTTCAAGTATCCTATCCTTTGAGGCTTCATGGCGAAAAGAACTGTTGGAAGAGCTGAGCGAAGATTGTATGATTGTATTTAACAACCTGAGCTTAGAAGTTGACATGATGCAGATCGACAAAGCTGAAATTATTATAAATTTATTACTTAACTTGGTAGCAGCGAGGGCATCACAAAACGATTTATCATTGTCGCCAGATCGTCCGGACCCGATTGATACATACAGGTTAGTTCAGGTGAAAAAATAAATTGTTCGATCGACACAAATTTTTTCATACGCAGGTTTTTACATATTCCTGGAAATGTGATTTTATATCGTATTTCATATTATATTAGAAATCCAACCATAACTAGTGTACCAGATTTCGGGTTGAAAATGATCACTTCCAAGTCCGAAGTATTTCACATTGCTTTGCTAATATGATATCAAATGTATTTCCAAGAATATGGAATATCTGTCGCTCAGGAACTTATGAGCCTCCATGCCAAGTTCACTACGCTATAACAGAAATGAAATACATTATATTACAATAATCTTAATTAAGCAAGAGTTTTTGGGTAAACGGGGCACGACTAAGTGACACCAATTAAATTCGGAAGTTTATTTCCAGTTGGGCTTGACCCCATTATGACCAAGTACACAGAAATCGAAATTGCTATTTATAGTTGCAACTATAGCTGTACATAATATTTACATTTGGCGAATGATTGCTGACCGGATCAAAAATGAAATATTATGTACAGGTATCAAGTCGAAGATTAAGACAGCTATCATTTCTCTAATTTATTCAAAGTGAAATTAACGCCTGGGTCATCTTAATTATCACCTTTCTTGTGGGGATTGGATCTATCATTTCATATGTTCCCATATCCGATTGTGCGGCTTTTAAAATGAGGAGAATGTGTCTGTTAACACACAGATTATTATGTTAAAATGGGCAGCTGCCTGTAAAATCGTGCGGTGTGTATAAAAGAGTGACGTCTATATAACAGATACGCTCATAATGGAAGATAAACGCCAAACTCGTAAAGTAATGCAGTTGTCTTTCGACATAATAGTAAGGTTATACGGGTTAGGGGCGTAGGTTGGTCTTGTTTTATAGTTTACTTATCTAAACATTAATATTATTAGAAATTTCTAACTTCTGGGAAATTGGCACTAAAAATAGTTGTGTCCTCAAAAATTACAGTTAATGTTAGTTTTTACTATAGGGTTAAATAACAAAATAATAACATTACCATGTCTCTTTCATTTAAAGGGACCTCTTGATGATTATAAACCTAAAGTTGTTATATACTTTATGTAAGGAAAGTCGTTATTATGGTTTATAATAGATACTTAAGTTGATTTGTTTGTATTGACTGGTATATAATTAAATAAATTATAATTTAATAAACAATTAGTATAATTTATTTCCGATACTGAAGTGTCCTTAGCTTGGAATTTGGTGTTAACCAGACCATAAATTATAAACTTATTATTCCCGACTACTAAATCCTTCCGCTTCTGAGAAAAGTGAACCAGTGTCGGCCGAATTATGTTATAATTTCTTCTATTTTAGGTTGGCCCTGGAGACTCTTGTTCGTTTATGCACACGCGATGATAACGTTGATCTCATATTGGCAACCAGATCATTCAAAAGACAGCAAAAAATTGTCAGACTTCTATTTGAAAACATCCAACAGGTAACACGGGACCTTGAGACCCAAATCTAAATCTATTTTCAGGACTATTGCCTAATATTGAAAGAGTTATCAATAACATTACTTAAACAGTTAATTCTGCCTCGAAGTCCGCTCACCCAATATGCTGCAAAAATCGAAAATTCAGTCAAAAGCCTGATCCTATTCATCGAAAACCAAAATCCGGTAAGTTTATAAGGTCTCCTGAATTTGTGACTATTTTTAGAAATTATTTTTATCCGTATTTTCATTCAAGATTTATTTGTTTGCTATTAGTAACTAATATTATTATTAATATACATTTATATATGTTGCGATATTACGGTAGCGGTCATTTAGAGAAGTTGTAAATATTATAGCTCCTAGGCCGTATGTAATTGATAAGCGGCTTGGAATTCCCCCTTTTGTCTCAAAACACATTTTCTATCTGACTTAATCTCCAAACTTCGTATCGGATTAATTCTCTTCTATTCAATATACCGTGTGAATAGTGAATATAAAGTCATGTTACTGTTATTTAAGCATCAATTTGGCTTTATATTTGCTATTCATACCGCATATTGAATAGTAGATAATTAATCACTAGTCTGCACCCTTTTAGTTTGAAGTCGATTGTTTTTTCGCCGAGAGGGAGTAGCTTTGGTAAAAGGACAACGTGTATATTGTGGGCTCCCAACTTGCTCGTGGAAATCTAATCTGATGACAGGGTTGCTAACTGTTTATTAATACACCTCTTACAATGCTGGCGATTGTTGAAAGTCGCCAATAAAAGGCCTATTCACGAAAAGGTAGAAATGGGCAGTGCTTTATACGCAACACTTTTATGTTTCCATAAGAAGGGGTTATTCTTATAGATTTATTATGCATACTCGAACTATAATTAGCTGCCTTGAAAGAGGACCTAGTCTTATATTTAAATCTTCTATTCAGGATTCTTCAATACATACGCGTCGTTTAGCATGTGAAATATTGGTTTCGATGAGTTGTGATCGTTGTAATCATTCCAGTCTGATTCAATATGAAGGAAAATTAGCCGACATGTTTGGGAATTCAATTATTCATCCCGACATACAGACGAAACTTGCTGATTGCCTATTTCAATTGACCACTTGATTCAACTATTGTATTTTATGACGGTGTGACCTTCTACCTGGCATGAAGGCACACTGCCTGGTTAAACCCAACTCTTTCAAACACACTCAACCCGCAGCCGAAACCGCGTCCTATGGCTCGCTGAAAGTCAGCTACTGTTAGCCTCTAGGCTTTTCCTCTCTGCACCCATCAAAGTTCAAGTCTCTCACTCTCAAAAGTTTGTCAAAATCAAGGCGAAGAGGATAACAATGGTTTCCATATTATATTTAACCCTGCCCGAATCGTGTCCAAATGAGTTCCCAACCCACAAAATTCATGTATTAACGCGTCAGCTAAAATAAGTCGCCAGGCAATCGTATTTCCGTGTCATAACGGGGTCACTACAGCCAGATATTGGAACTGGTTTCCAAATGGGCATTTCATAGATTAAATTTAATGAATATTTGCTATTATATTACTGTAGAATAGATTGTAAAACTATATATTATTGACAATTTGGATTGATTATGTAATTGGCATAGTGTGTTATACATAGTTACATGTACATGGATATGTTATTTGTATTCAAGACGATTTCAAAAAATATGGAAATTTTCGAAAAAGTTTTTGAATTTTTTTTGCTTTTGAAAAGTCCAGTCGGAACATGAATATTTATCTCAAATTCTATTTTAACATAAGTTCAATCCTACGTGATTCGTTAATCGTAATCACCAACGAAACTGAAATTTGTTTAAAACAAATGAAATTTCATTTTTCAGATTTTTATGGGTAATCTTTTTCTCAGTTTTATTCAAATTTTGAACATGCGCAAACGAAGGCTGTCCGTGGGTTTTTAGAGGGTGGGATGGCTAAATATAGATCTGATGAAATGTTAACCTGCAGGCATACAAAAATAATTAGGCAGTCAATCCTTGCTTCATTTCCTAATTGTAAATTGTTTTCCATTTTAACTAGTCTGTCTGATAGCATTTAATTAACTCTTAAGACTTTTAGGTCTTTTTCATTTTAGGTACGACGCACTGGTTGACCTCGTCGTGACCTTAGTTGTCTCATTTGGTTGACCTCATTTGGACTCTAATTTCGACTGTGCTAAATCGCATTTGACACTGCTACTCTTTTTTATATTTTTTACCTTTTATGGTTCATTAATGACTCACAACGAACTTGAATCATATTTAGTAAAGAAGGTGCGAAACCAAGTCATCAGTGGTCATTAAAGGTCATTTTGTATATAGAACGCACACATGTCACGTGACATACACACTAACTTGGTTTCATCATCTGATTGAGACGTGGGGACATAAAGTAACTGTATAGATATCCAAGCCGTCTTGGTCGCAAATGCCCTGAGGGGAGGGGATCACATGCTTTAGTAATAACGCCCTCTATTTATAATACTCGGTGTGAGACCTCTCTCTCCCGCTCCTCTTTTATCACCCCCTTCTCACAGATTCTTCTCCAAGTTCATTTTAAGACTCTTTATGTTTTATCAAGTAAGAAATGCTGCACTTATTTGAAATCAATAAAACTGCCTCACTATCATTATCACTATCACTATGATCACCATGAGACTTCAACTTGATTTAAGAGTAGGATTATAAACATGCAAAAAGACCGTAGATCAAATAAAAGTCTCATTATTTCTATATTTCCTTTATCATTTAATCAGGCTTAACTCTTTAACGGACAATATTACAATTTTGTCACATTTAACTTCTGGGACATTTTTGTCCCATTCTGCATTCGACAGTTAAAATGTTGGTTTTTAAGAATTCTAATGGATTTATTCCAATTATAAATTTGTGTAACAAACGGTTAATTGTTAAAATTATAGTTAAGGCAGTTATTGGTAACATCTAAGATCCAGTTTATTTGTTTTGGTTAGAATTTTTAAAGATATTGCTTTATTTTCATGAAATATACGTTTCATTTCAGATTATCTTCATTGGTTATGACGCAACGTGGAACGTTGATTACCCGAAATGAAGCGTTTTCCCGAAATATGCACGTTTCGCTTATTGAATAAAAATCCATGGTCATCGCTGAGAAATAGCGACGCACGTGGTTAATTATTTTAAATATCTATCACGATGAAATTGGACGAATTAGTAAAAGTTCCAAAACATTATTTAATACTACAAAAGTCAGATAATTTGCCTACGTAAAATTGAAAAAAATTCTCGTTCAATAGTGTTTAGGATTATCTCCGATTCAAAGAAGTTCACAACTTTCTCAACTTTTGGTTAGTTTCGACTAGGGACCCAGTTTTTGCTGTTTCACTTTTAGTTTTTTGAGTAGATACCGTACCTGCCTCATTTGGTACTCAACATTTTAATCTAATTTTTTTAAAGACGATACATAGGATCCTTTATAATGTCTTCTGGTACAGATAAATTTGTTTTCATACGATCGATAGATGCATGATCTAATACCAGAAAAAATGTCAGCTTATAGAAATCGCTTGGTTGGCTAGATAATCACGGACAATCGCTTCATGTTGGTCAAGTCAATTACATTGTACACAAATGCAACGCTGCTAGAAGACTAATAGTCAAAGTAGATAGATACGTATGTGGAAAGAATGGACCTTTACCTATCTAGCGCTAAAAATTTCATTAAAAAATATTGCGGCATTTTCGAGGCACATAATGAAGCGTTGCAGAAGGGTGTTGTCCATCGTGTCAAATCGCATCGCTCTATTTTCACGGTACAGTTTTTTTAATGAAAAAATTCAAAACTAAACATATCTCTTAGGCACACCTTTATTCCCTTAGGCACACAATTGGCTTTTTTTGTCACAGCGATTGATTCTATTTAGTTTTACATTAGATTCTATTCAACATCAAGCTGCTTGTGCCATTCAGAATGCGTTCAAAGTAAGGCAGCTTGCATTTACAATACTCTGTAGTCAATACTAGTTAATTTGGACCAGTTTTGATGAATACTAGACCATTTTATATACTTTTGGTATACACTTTGCAATAGATTTTGTTCACGATC
>SCLF01120170.1:0-18803 GCA_004367975.1 Mesochordaeus erythrocephalus
TTTTATCGCAGGTGCATGTGTTGAAATACATTTATCCCTTTATTTTGCGAACAAATATATTTCAACAAACTAATTAAATTATAATTGCACAGGGGCGTAAAATAAAACATTGCTAGACTAAAATTGTACCATATTCTCTCATATCTGTTTTTTTTAACCAGAGAGATAGCTTAAATTAATTACTTAAATTACATTTTTGACATTTTATAGACTGTGTACTATTGTGACCATATGACCGCCTTATCCTCCAGACACTCCTCAAAACAGGCCCTGACTCCAAATCTACATGAACAAATGTGGTGTTCCACTGGCTCTCATACCACGTTATCTATAGCTGTCCTTCAACCCCATCATTTTACCAGAATGTTGCAGAACACCAGTTGGACCACCGATAGTAAGTTAAGGACTTTGTCAGATTATGTAAAGACCCGCCGAACCGTTCTGTCCAAAACCACTAATCGAGAGAATAGTTGTACCCGTTTATTAGTGGACATTTATCAAGATCAAAGGGCTTCTGACTATTTATCCTTCAATTATATAAAGGTATATATATATAACCTATTATTTGTAGTTTCCATTGTTTTAACATGTCAATTTTTAGCAATCATTAGCCCGCATCGAATTTATTCTAGCACTATTACAGTGGATATCCCGCATGGATATGTACGCCCATGAAGCCCCCTTCATAAAACGATGTCCCAATACATATACTGATAGTCAAACCCCCTGTGGACCTATCCTCTGCATTCATCATAAAATAGAGATATGTATTTTGGAACTCTCAAATAAACACAAGAGCGAGCAAATTGACCCAATTTCGTTATATAAGGACTTGTTAAAATTGCTACAAATGTCCCGCGAAAGTCCAGGTTCTTTGGGGTTATGTAAAAATGTTAGTATCAGACTTTTTAACTTATTTATTACAAACTAACTTAAAGGATGAGTTTCTAATGTATCAAATCTGCAAGAAAACTGCTTATGGTATCCTGATATGCGAGTTGCGTAAAAGATCAGGTTTTTTATTTACCCGGACTTTTAACCATTTAACATTTTTATAGTTATTGGACATTTCGCAAACCCACCACTTTTAAACCAGTTGTATGATCTGTTACGTTCCGTTGTAATGACCACAAGCATTCCGCCTCATCTAGATATATACATTCTCCCTGTTTACGGAACAATGGGCCAGTTGTCTCTGCCGAAACAAAGCCAAAATTTGAGTTGGATACGGTTTATATATCTTACAAATTATTATTTAAGTAACCCATTTTTTAGCTTAACACTTGAGGTTCATTCCACAGCAATAATTGTACACCACGATCATTTGCGTACAACCAATTTAACCGTGAATATCCATCATTCCTATTATCGACTGCCGGTTTTACCATTGCGTAATACTCATTTATTATTATCTGACACTGATATATGTAGTGGTATGGAGATAAATACTACTTTAAAAATATTTTTGTAAACACTTATTGTAAATCATTATCCTATTTATTTTATCACTTAATATATCACCATTAGCTCATTTAGATATGCAGAAACGTAATTTAAGCCTTCATGACTCTAAACTCACCGTTACTAGTTGTGAATCAACTGTGAAAAATGTGAAAAGACCACGAATAGAAACTGCACCTCCAGATTTTAACTTTGATGGTCAGTAAATCCATATATTGTACTATTTTTAACTTCTTTTACTTATAGAGTGGGATTCGCTTAGTAGCGAAGACCATCCCAGTCTGGCTGAGCGAGAGTATTTAGACAAAATTCATCATGAATCAATGGCTGACACGTTGCAGGATGTCACCGTAAAAATACCAAAGGTCATTGACCCCGCCGGTACTACAACTCTGCGTATAAGACGTCTACTAAGGGGCGAGTTAGTTGGTCGCAAACTGAGTACATCTCGTCTTAGATTGGAGTTTACTTATTGTTTCTACCGTTGCTTGAATTTTGTTCCCCGCAAAAATGACCCCCTATTGGAATTAGTTATCATTGTCATGGAAAACTCAATAATAAGTAAATATATATATTTTATTTGATATTTGTTAATTTTCTTTGTTTCATAGCTATTGAAACCATATTGAAAGTCCTATCCGCATTTGGCCAACATATCAATGAACATGGTACACCCTTGGTTCCTTGTCATCACGTTTTCAGCCGGTATGTACCAAAAAATGGCCAGATCCAAAAAATAGTCGAATTATTATGAACTAATTTATAGTATCGACAAAACGAATTGTGAATGCAAGTCATGTATGGCCCGTTCTACTCTCATACTGTTGGTCGAACTCTACTCCATCAGACCAGGATGCCCCCGCACCGATACATTAGGTACTAACTAGACATCATTATATAGACTTTGTACTATTGTAATTGACACCAAACCACCACATAATAACAACAACCTAAATATATCTTTTAGCTTTCTGTCGTAAAATTAGAATATTACTAAAGCGCCTGTTGGAGTACGGCAAGGACAACGTGCGTGTCATTTTTGAAGTTTATGATGGTGTGACCGTTGTGGAGGTGATCCGCTGGTTTTTCTATTTCAGCCTAATTAGCAATTTGCAACAGGCCCGACCCGATCTAACCCCCGCTGATTTGGACTACGGTTATGACGAAATAGATTTACTGGAAGGAATGCTTATGGAATGTCTAGGTGCGTAGAAAAAATTTTTACTTTTTATAATGCTAAATTCACCATTATTCTTAAGGAGATTCCTATTCTTATTTAAAAAGTAAAGTACAGTGTCGGATCAGAGTGAGCCATGCGGGTACTGGATTGCAAACCTATGAAACGCCTATTTCTGTGTGTCATAATGTACGTATATATATTTTAGGATATATCCTTCAACTTTGTTTTTTTTAAGTTTGCCTATGAAGTCGACTGTGTTTATTCCGATACAGCAATCGCATATCCAACCCTGGCCTCCTGGAATTTGGATGTGAATGTTGGTAAACGAATATTACTTGGTGAGTAACATTAGCCCTAAAACATTCACTACACCCCATTCGTAATAATTCTCCATGATTTCGTGATTTTATAATATATATTATAACTTTGTAACTTTGTCCGTCCTTAAGTGTACAGTATAAACCACGGTGAGCCTAGCCAAGTAGCCAAGTCACCCTGCAGACAAATTTAATAGTCCATAATTTACATTATATTACGTTTTTATCTAAATTTTATTTTTACGTACAGGACTTTTTTCACACCTAAATCTTGTTTTCCGTTTCAGTTAAAATTATGCTCACAAAGTGCCGTTTTCACATTTAATAGTCCGATATAAATATTACATTCCGTTTTTGTCTAAATTCGCTTTTTCGTACAGGCCATTTTTCCCGACCTAAATACTGTTTTCCATTTCACTTGAAAAAATATATTCACACGTGTCAATTTACTGTATGTTTTTTTTTAATTGGTCTGATAAAAAATTACCACGTTATCCCATTTGATGACCGTATATAAATGAAACTTAGTTTTTATTAGGCTTTCATTTCTGAATGTCTTATATTTCAGATTTTACATTATAACTACCATTTTGGTCACTTAAACTAACTTATTCAGATAAAAAGTTGCTACTTATACCACATTTAATGGCCAGATATAAATATTACACCAATTTTTGTTATAGTTTCTAAATTAAACTCTTAACATTAAATTCTTCCGATATTTACATATTCACATTGAATTCAACGAGCCCCCACAGATCCCCATAAACTCAATACCAATTGCTTTAACGAAATTATTAACATTTCTCCCCTAGATCTAAACGAAGTTGACGGTGTATGCCTTATCAACAACAGTCATGTCTTTCCGGCTAATGGTCAATTTGCTCAGCGTCGTCAGTATAGGGAGAACAACAATCCCTACCAATGCGCTTTGCCTGTTATTGAACATTGTCCACAGGAATGCTATATAACAAAACATTCTTTTATATCCGGGTGATATCATTCGTTTCGACTTACTTAGCTTATTTCATTATAAATAAATCCACACGTAAATAACTGTGTTTTTTCTTTATTCCCATAAAAGGTTGGTCAACTGCCAACTTCCATGCAACCCCATTTTCTTTGTAAATACCAAGCATAAAGTGTAATCACCGAGCATCATGATGTGCAAAATGTCTAAAATCCAAAATATTTAACCTCAGTGTCAAAATTACGTACCCATGCTTCAATATGCCCAGCCCCATCGTAATCAACGCAGTAGACAATGTTTACCCAAACGGAAGTATATTCTCTTAACAAACTCAACCATTCCCGATCATGACTCATATAGTTTTTGGTTTTTGTGACGCATCATTTATATTCTATGTATATGAAAAATGACAATGCGTCATCTTCATTCCTATAATAGAGATCCTAACAACGAAGCTTAGTCATCATATGCGTCATTTTACATTAGTTTGTCATTTTATATAAGTTTGTCATTTTGCCGTACAAGTTATCGAGCTAAAAAACTGCCATCTGTATCACACCTGCATATTTCTTCGAGAAAAAAACCGAATTAACGTGAACACATCAGAAACAACCCGAATCAAACCATCACGAAATAACTTGAAACCATTCTCCGTTGTTCAATTTCTATTATCCGTAATTCATTTAGATTGATAGAACAAACTGTCCAGTAAATTTCAAAAAACTGAATTTGCCAAATTTGTCCCGAAGCCGACCAATACTGTTGAAACCCACTGAGAGAAACTTTCCTATACGATGAACGTGTTGACTTCAACAGAAATTCAGATGTAAGTTTTTTTGTTTTATTTTACTATACCGGGGTTAGTCGTTAAAAACTTCCATATAGATAGGCTCGGCTTTTCTCACCAAAGACCTGTACTCATTTTATAAGTATAATTCATGTTATTAACTGATCTAAACCAATTTAGAACTGAAAGTACCTCAAAAAGTGGAACAAAAATTGAATCTTATAGTATATCCCCAACTACCTTTGAAAGATAGATCGACAGTTAGACCCCCGAACGCGAAATCAGCTCATAAATTTCAATATATGTCTTTCAATATACCACCCATGTCGTTCCAAATCCTAAAATATTATATTATGTTGTTCCACATATTATTATTCTTCTCCAGTGCTAATTCGATCTAAATCCGATTAGAACTACCTATACGTCCATCGTGGCTTTTCTTTTGAAATACTATCGCAAGGGTTAGCCTCAATTATGAATTTTCATGTCATTATTTCCGATTTTGAGACCCACACAAACACGGCATTTCAGTTATCTGAATATTTGTGTGTAGGACAATATATCCTAAATTCCAATGTATAAAAAACTACCCAAAAGACCTCATACTAAATAGCCAGAATATTTAATCCTAACATTTATTTTATATATTTTCAGGCCTAATTCTTAATTTATCCCAATTCAAAATAATTAAAGCTCTCGAAATAACCTATTCAATTTCAGCAAAATGGAAGCCAATCGACTTGAAGTATTAAACGAAGGTCAGACCGTAACTTTACGTCTGTGCAATTGGATGCAGTACCTTCTTTCCGCCCAGATAGAGGACATTCCCCAACAGCGTGTTCTAGTAAGTTCATACTTTTACAAACGAGCCAAATGAATCAACTTCTTATTAACATCCGAACTCATTTTTGTTAAAACCAACTATGTTTTATCATCAAAAATTACCAAGTATTGGTTTTCTAAAATATATTTATAAGCGCATCTTCACCACTTTTGTATAGGAATACTAGTATGTCGCCGTCTGATGCACCAAATCTCACTCTAACATTTTATTTGTCCAAAAAATCGCTCCTTGAGTATTATTCGTTATTTTCAATTTTAAGTTATGCTCAACCATGACACGTGTCATGTTTGAGTTATCCAACTGTTTGACCGTCGTCAAAGAAGCTCGATTTCATGCAACATGCGAGCCCGAAACCAACCTTAACATACAGGTTCAAAGTGGCTTAATAGAACTCTCTAGTTGGACCGCCAATCATTCCAGTCTACAAGATTTTGATCATTATACTTTTGATCAACGATGGGGTATAAAAAGCTCATACTCCATAGTTGACCACGAAATAGATCTGGCTGAAGAATTGTCCGATCTAGCCGCAATATATACAAGAAATACTCGCGCTCGTGCTATCGGTATGAACCTGGCTCGCCTTGACATTGATGAAATACGTCTCACTGGCAAAGTATCGGATATGCCCCTGACTGGACTCGCCAAATTTTTGCCTACAAAAAAGTGAGTTGAATATTAGATTTTCATATTTAATGCCTATTTACAAGAATATCATTCAATTATATATTCTAGATGTTTTTACTATAAATTCTCTTTTAGTTTTCCCGAGGAAATATACGAGACCGACGAGGGACCCGTTGCACAGATTAATTTTGCCATAGTAGGCAAAATTGGCTCCAACTTGACTGTCAAGGAATGTAACGATTTTACCCTAATTCAAAAATTGGTGTGTTTTGAATTAGTTGTTTCCACTGGTTGGTTGGAGACCCTGACCTCACATACCGTTAAACTTATTTGGCACTTGGCATTTTATAAACAATCGAAATGTGGCCGAACCGCTGAAACATTGATGAACTGTATATGTTGGCGGTGTGTTGAGGTCCTAAGGTGTTTTGATATAGGCCCCGATTTCATACCAGTCGAATACACCCTTTTTTCAATCATTGATTACCTAAGTGTCATATTATTGCAGGGGACTGTAAACGGGGACGAGCTGACCGTTTTTGGAAAAACCGTTGGTCATAAAAATACTGGACATTTTCAGCTAAAATTTGGCACTTCTACTTTATTATCTTCAGATATAGAAAATTTTAAGGTCTCAGCCCAGATTCGATCTCTCCTATCCCTGTTAGAAGTCAAACCACGTAATATGTCATCCTCTTATGAAATCGATATTGATTTGTTTGTTAGCTGGGTTCCTAATGTATTGCATAATCTGACCGCATTTTTTAAACGTACCGACTGGCGCGAAATATTGGATCTATGGATGAACACCAAAGTAATGAACACCAGCTCCCCGACCGAACGTGTATCAGTATTGGTTCTCGAATTCATTATCGCCGATGCCGATGTTGACTCAGTAATTTACCAAAGGCATAAGGTCCATATTTTCTGGGTACTAAACATTTCAATAATTAGCTTTTAATCAGTGTCATCAATATATATAGGCTCTACATATCCTCAAATCGAGTTCGTAATCTCAAGATATTTATAACTTGGACTATTGCCTGTCTATTTACATAGAAAGCTTTATCAAAACTTAATTCTATACAGTAACAGAACATTATATAATACAAATTTTTCAGCACGTCAAAGTATATCAAAATTATTCTTATTATAACTTGGAAAATTACAACTTAAAAAATTACAGATTATGCCATTGCAATTTTGTTCACCTCTCATTACCCCAATTGTTACTTTGATCTATCTATTTATCTCTTTTCTAGTTTACTATCACATCTGCTACAGTTAAACGTTCGTCCAATATTAATACTTGTACTTAATATTTGTATATAGAAGCCAAAGAGTACATAGAAAACATAGTAAAACGGAATTAATTATGAAAATCATAGTAAAATTATGAAAATTACCCACACGAAAATTATGAACTTTGATTACAGATATACTGTTAACGATCATGTACAGCAATTGTTTTATATCCTGATGGGAGCCGACCAAAACAAGTATTGCTGCACAGTCGGCCGTTGTTTGCGAAATTTATTGCAATTTCGTAGACTCGCGAATTATATGCGCTTGATTAAATTTTTATCTGACTGGAATTTGACCACACTTTTGCCTCAGACCATTTCCGGTTATAAAGTAAAACACGTGACTAGATCTATGCGCCGTTTACTAAATATCTACTGTGATTTGACATTCGATGAAATTGTGATTAAACCAGTTTATCGCGCTAAGATGTCCGGTTACCCATTTGCCTACAGTACCTCTATCCTAGCCACCTAATCTGAACTTATTGTTAATGCAAAACCGTTCTTGCAAACATATATAATTAATGCAAACAGACCATCGACTTTCCCTATAAACATAGTATTGAAAACATAGTATTGAAATATGGTAGTAGGTCGTACACATTTTGCCACATAAAACTGGACAATCTGCAGCGAGACTAATCTATTATTCATCATTATTCTCGTTTACCCTGTATTTTTGTATTTTGCGCAATTTTTCTTTACCATGTAAAAGTTTTATTCATGCTGAATTTAAGTATGAAATAGCTTACAAACATAACTTCTAAACAGTTTCTGCCAAGTCTCCAATCCAAAAAAGAAAACCAGTCTCGCTGCATATTACCAAATAACCATTCATATATCAATATGTTGTCTTTTACCCCGTCATACCACTGACCCAAATATGCGAGCATAAAAGAGCAATGCACTACCTGAGTGGTATCCGTGATACCAACATTGTTCATTCTACATTAGTTATATACTAAGACTATTTCATGCATGCCTTTTATATCTGTAACACGGATACCAGCCCCATTTACTTCATATATGCTGCAGAAAACACCGAAACTACCAAGATGTCTACTATTTCTCGTATCTATTTAACCCAACCAAATACAGTCTTCAATCTATACTTGTAACATTCATGCCAAAACTTGTTACCAATTCTGCGTAATAATATTAGAATATAGAGTATATATTTATCTACAAATCACAGACGCCCATCACCTGGACATTGTATTTTCACACGCTTCTATTTCAAGGCCTTATAATAATAAAATTAAAAAACTGAACAACTCATTCCTTTTACTGAACTTATTAGAATTTTTGCTATCCAAAACCGTAACCAGTATAACTTTCAGACTTCGTAGATATTAACTACAAATGACAGAAACACGACTATATTTGTCAAACATCGGGTGAACCGCGCATTTGGGCTTTAATTATAATCTTTCTTTCCTTGCCAGGCAGACATATGATAATTATTAAATACTATAGTTATTTTTACTAGATATTTCATTGTCATATGTCATAAGCGTCATATTACAGTTTATTCAATTCTTTCAATATGTTTTCTCAAGGATCAGTCTGTGCTGCACCACAAACCAGGTAAAAACGTGCAACGACTTAAAACATGATCGTCATCCAATCTTACGGCCTTTGGGTTTATTGCATATTAAAGGTCATAATACTGTTAGTGTTATATTTATTATGATTGGATCAAAAGAATAGTCTGAACGGCATATGTTTAAGCAAGTTTTTTTCTATTCATAGTAACAGTACTGCAGTGATTAAAATCAATGGTTCACTCAGTGCACCCAACAGCTCATAAAATTAGTCGACCCGACAGCAATTCTGACGTTCTATATCAATTCTAAGTCCCAAAAGTATGTTTTTTACGGCTTCCCAGCCATTCATGCTGCATAGTAAAACAATTCGATGTGTCATATCATCTCGAACGTTTCACAGTAATACGTTAATACCCAACATTTCATACACTACAGTTGTAATTAACTTGCTTCAATTTATAAAACGCATTCACAATACAAAACTCAGCATAATAGAATATAACATAATATCAATTTTTTTATGAAACTCGTATCCTTAATTTTCTGTACGTTCTAACTCTTATATGGCCTACGTGCATTTTCTTATACAAAAAACGTTTTTACTCATACAGTAGTTTATCGCAACAGTATGCCCTATAAAATAATGAACTATTTTAGTACCAAGATCATAATTATATCTGTTGGTCAAAAGTCGCATCAAACTGAACGAGTTGTCCTTCTGTATATATCCAGGTAATATAACATTTTATACCTATAGTATCTTGACTAATCGCACATATGGGTGAAGGATACTGTACATATACTAAGCGACTAGTAATAACGACCTTACTAAGCCATTAAATCTTAAAGACAATAAATTCTTTATCAATACTTTCCTTCTGACCCTATTATAAAATTATACCGGCCTATTTAAACCCGTACGCATCAACACACCTTAATATGTGATTTGAATATATGATAACACTGTAAATAATGCTCATATCGTCTCCCTACTCTGTGTATGTGTTAAAGCATATCAGACTGTTTCACAATATAATTATTACACAATATAAATTCCGTTATAAATTTCATTTTTTTTATATATACTCTTCCCGTAACTCTTTAAACTCATTTGTATAAAAATGACTTAGATCCGCTAGCACTCGAATAGTATCATCGTCATACTGCAGAATCTGATTAACATCGAAATCCGTTCCAAGTAATTTAATTACATTAGTCGCAATTACGTCTAGATCATTTTTGTCCGGGCAAAACGTATTTCGACAAAAGCTACATTCCGATCTATTCAGATTCATCCTATGATAACATCGTGTCCTTAAATAAACAGATAGTTCAACATCAAATTTCTTCAGTCCCAAAAATTCTTTAATATTGCTTGGTAAGCAATTAAACCAGTCTGCGTGACAGCCCGGGAAAACTTGGTGTTCCTTATTAGCCCATTTATTTCTAGGATTCTTTTTTAATAAAATCGGAACTCTTTTCCCTCTATGTAAAGAATCATTGAATGTCAATCTGTCAGAATCTGCATTACGCCGGTCATTATAAAGTGAATCATCATTATATATAATCTGATTCTTGAGAATATTATATAAATCTTCCGGTTTTTTGCCTCTTAAAATTCTGTTGATTGTACAGAGACCCAACTTCATGTGTACCAGATGAACTGGTAACCATTCAGTTAATCTAAGCAGATCCTTCTGCGACACATTATTAAAAGCATTCAATTTAATACCTAAAATTGTCCGAATTTGATGGTTAATTATCGTTTGTAATTTCATATAGTTATACTGGGTCCACCTAGGTTGTATACCCAACCCATAGGAGAAAAGTCCATAGCTCCCTGCATATGCAACTTTTAGAATTTGCTTTTTTGTGCCCAGGTTCAACAGGTTTTTAATAGGAAACAGTAAACTACGCATTTTAGACATTATGTATTCTATTTGGGGCTGAAAATTTAACTGGTCATTAAAACGAATGCCCAGTAAACATACATTATTCTTAGTTTTGAATTTGCCAATTGGTGTAACGAAATCTTGTAGTAAATTATCCTTTAACTTTTTATTGCCAACTATTATCGCTTCAGTTTTAAGCTCGTTGATCAAAAACCCACAATTAGCGAAATATATTTTGGTTTCTTCGAGCACAATTTTAATATTATTTAATAGTTTTGTGGCATCAGAGTCCCACACCAATACTACGCTGTCGTCAGCGTAGCATTGGCATCTTTTACCACTAGTCGGATCCCAATCCGTTAGGGGCGGTGCTACTTTATTCATAAAGCCATTAATGGCTAAATTAAAAAATAACGGTGAAGTGGCTTCGCCTTGCATCACCCCTACCGGCGGTATATTAAATTTTTCAGATTTTATGCCCCCCGAAACCAAAATGCCTTCTCTGGGTCTTAACTGGCTCAAAAAATATAACATGTCCGGTTTTTTGACCAATTTTTCTAGAATTTTCTTTAAAACATCAAACTGAACACACAAAAAGGCCGACGACAAATCTAGACATATCATAAGCGCTACAGCATTATTGCTAATGCAAGCCAACTGATTCATAATAGATGCAACAGCAAGGTCACAGCCGTACCCCACTCTGAAACCAAACTGTCTGTGACTAAATATGTTTTTTGATTCGCAGTACTTTTGTAAGCTTGCTGAGGCTATTTTCCCTATTAGCTGTTGGTCAGCTGTGCCAATGGACAGGAACCGTCGATTTTTGATAACTTTAGGGTCACCCTTTTTTAAAATAGGTATAAATTTTGTTATTAAAAAACGGTCTGGAAAAACCCCTAATATAAAGTATCTCCTAATGGCATCAAAAATAAGCGTTCTATATTCAATTGGTAAGGCATTAAAAATATTACCATTTAGGTTAGAGTTCAAACCTCTTGTATTTTTCTTGATGGATTTAAAACAAGATTCAAATGATTTGATCGTTGCATTTGCACTAAACCGTGGGATTAAATGTTCAGCAAAACTGAATTTTTGCTCCTCATCTATATCAAGTAGGAACTCAGAAACGTCATACGTGGGATTAAAATCGACTGAATGCAAAACTATTACTTTATAAACTCTAATATATTCATCAGACAGTTCTTGAGAGGGATATTCCTCTTTCGCATTTGCTATCAGTTTATCCTTCGGGTTTAATTTCCGATTTAACCTAAATAGATCCGTATCAGTGAAAGCGTCGAAATTTATATCTACTCTGTGTACCCTACGCCTATCTTTCTCATAGCTCAAATTCGTCAACTTTTGGAACTGATCAATTACACAATCCAGCTGAAAAGTATCATCCCTTACTTGATCCGATTTTCTCAATCTAAACAGGCCAAATAGAATATTTCTATATTGTTTTGTCACGGTCGAACAAAATTGTGTATTGCAGAAAATAGGTATGACTTTGTCAGTAACTGGTTGTATTAAACCTGCCACTTCATCCAAAAATTCAAATAGAAAGTCTGATGACTCAACTTTTGTAACTAAATTACACTGTACATTAATCGCATCCATTGAGTCCAATTCATTAAGAATATTCCCATTATCTCTATCGTACATAACTTTCAATTTATCATTCAGACTTGGAAGTAAACAAGCACATATACTGTGTAACAGATCTGTATCAAGTGGCGGCCTCTTATCTACATTCATGAACCCAATTATATTTGACCTAACTTCATCCAAAGACAGTTCAAGGATATCGTGCCCGTCACAGCCAACATAATTCTTTCCCGGAAAATGCCGTAAATTTGCCGTGATGTTCTTGGTAAGCATTATATCTATTGTTGTTGAAGCCATTTTATTACCCCGAACCATTTTATAAAAAGTTGGTTTTGACACGTGATTAACATAATCAATTAATTGTCCTCTTAAATCCGGAATAAACAGTTTTTCATATTTGTTCCTGGCTTTTTTGATATTACCATTAATATCCCCACATAAAATCGCCGGGACTTTCTTCTGTACTTTTATGACTTCATCAAAATTTTGTAAGAACATATGTTCGTTTCCTAACCCAATCCATTTTTTAGACCCCTGTATTGGTCTGTACATGACACATAGATTAAACTTAATTTTACCGTCAGAAAAGTAAATCATAGAAAATGGTGGTGCCATTTCAATTTTCTTAATAAATTCAGTGAGGTGCGTTTTAAATAATATCATTGATAAAACCATATATTTTTCTCCTATCTTGACGAATTCATGTGTAATGAAGCTGAATCCTATGGGAATAATATTATTGCGTTCTAATTCATTGCTATATGTTTCCAGTTCTGCCAAAGCAAAAATGTCAGTATCATAAAAAACATCTGTTAATCTTTGCAGCTTAAGTTGTATGGGTCTATTTAAATTTGCATACGTTATTTTAATATTAGTACTCTTGCCAATTTTATCATGTACCTTTATATCTCTATTAGGAATATCATATTTAGTATTGTTAATATTAATCGAGGCCCCTTCAAATGCGGGTAAAGAAGTAGCTTGGAAGTATGAAGCATCACTGTATATAAACTCACATCCTGGCACAATAGGAATTTCGGGGACATAAACACTTTTAATGGCTTTAGATTTTATGAAACTACTTAACATATCAAACTGACTGAAAAATTGATGTTCGCTAAGTTTGGCTTGACCAATGAACGTATCATTTATATTAAATTCAATTCGTATTCTATTCTTAGGTGTATTTATATTTTTATCAAATGATCTATCTACAACTTTAGTAGGCGATAGTGTTTGTACACACACTCGATCATAGATGTCATTAAGGTTATTATAATCAAACCTTGATTTTATGTCATCAATCGTCATCACGGGTTCAGTAGGGTTTGTTCTCGTCAATTCCCTTTTCTGGGCTCGTCTGCGAATTTGCTTCCGCGTTATAATTTCTTTCTGACTTTTTGGATTGTTTTCACGGATAATTAAATTATTTATAACACTACTGAGTTTGTCCTTAAATTGACTATTGGAGTTAAAATTAATTCGTGTAGTTAATTTAACCGAAATATTGTTCATAACACCCTCTACTAGCATAAAAAGGTTTTGACTCACGTGCGGACATGTTTTCTTATGATTAGGAATATTGTTAGCAACATCAATCATGTGGTCTAAAATTTGCATATTATTATGTATCGGTAGAATTTTTTCTAATAAATAGGCCGACTCGTCTCTGTCGCCATTTTTATCTTCTGGGCCTGAGCACTCAATTATAAATCGCAAAATGATGAGTACCCATTTTGAAAACAAAAATACCCAGCAGAACCATTTCGCTCTACCACCTCGTTGATGTAATCTAACGCGTCTATTACCAAATTTGTTCACATCATAGAATATTCCCTGATCATTATTAGTCCATGAAAAATTCTCTATTATGACAATTTCTGATTTAAATTTATCATTAGTTTTTATAATTTCATCAGTTTTAAGGGAACTTTCTGAGAACTCGGCCGCTTCAACCATAGCCCATAAAAGGCATTCGTTTACAGACATTTTCTGATTCAGTAACCCATTTTTTAGCGCATGCAATTTCGGATTGATTTTTTTCTTTTTAGCCACACGATCATTACGACCTCTAAGAGTACCTTGCGATTGTTTTTCATAATCTATTTTTTCCCCTACGTCCTGTAAGTCTTCTAAGAACGATTTATGAGAATTAGTACCAACTTGTGGTAGTCTAGTCGATGTCCAATCCGTAATATAATTATCTATATATTCGATACTTTTTAGTTCCGAGGATGACGTAGTATTACCAGAATTATTTTGATTTAGGACTGTGGAATAATTTTCAGTACTAACAGTATCTATGACTGATGAAATTTGTTTAGAACTCCCCGACATGTCTACAAACGAATATGCAAATTCATTGTTGTCTACTTCGCCAAACCGACCTCTATATAGTTCAATTGATTGTGGAATAACATTACTGGTGGCAATATTAGGTATTATCAGTTCATGATTAAAAGTCATTAGTTCTGTCAAATTCACATAGGTTGTGAACTGTACTGGGTCATCAGCAATTGGAGACGGGGCATCAAAAAATTCCACGCAGCTCAGTGCCGTTTCAGACGACTCAATATAACTCGAAATATCATCAAATTTCTCTACATAATCTACTGGTATGTTCTCACTATAGCTCGTAAAAATATCATTTCCAGTAGCTTGATCAAATGGGTGATTAGTTAATCCTTCCTTGTTTGCAGCAGACTGGAATTGATTAAAAGTTACATTCTGTTCATTCATGTTAGGAAACGTTAGAGGTAGTGTTTGAGGCAGTAAAGGCACAATTAATTGTTCTGGGTTTGGTTCATCCACCAACATTTTTCCCGCATTATTTACTTGACTAAGTACCTTGTTTTTATTCAATGTTTTAATCGTGCTACGCCAATTTGTTACGTCTAAATCGTCATCTTTTACACTACGTTTATGATTTTTAATTTCGTCAATGACTGATATGACCTCCTCGATCGCGCCTGTATTTCCATCTAATAATATATTTTTCTTGTTTATGTCAGATTCATAAATATATACATCTGATCCAATCATGGCCGTTTTTGAATTAACTAATTTGAAATTTAGCCTGGTTTCTTCTTCAAAATATAAACGGTCTTGATGTCTCATATGTGTTATATTGATCAAACTCACAAACGCTGAACCTAATATATTAAACGTTTCAATTGCTGTTTGGTCGATATCATGCATTACGCGTAAAATATATGGATCTGCCCGACCACAAATTCTCGTCCAAATTACAGCACGTTTTTGTTCCTCTAATGTTCTAGGTCTAATTAGTCTAATTGAAGTCAAAGGGTCCTTAGCCGAGTCTTGGTCAGATAGATACTGAACCAGATCAATGTCATTAAACGCGCCCCACATGTCCGGATCCAGCAATTGACTGAATCGAAACTGTGCAAACGCTAGTTTATTAGGCGAACTCGAGTTTAAATTTGCTATTCCCACCGCACTACGTTCTGTCCATGTAATTCTATTCATAGTAATAATATAGTTAGAATTACTACGTTTTTTATCTAATTGAATCTCCCATTTTTTATCATGCTCATCTTGAACGCGTCGTAATTCTTTGAAATTAGGTGTGTTGCATAAAAATACTGGCAATCCTGTAGTATTGAGAATTATGATCCGCCTTTCATTATAAGCCTTGATAAAAACATCGTGTACAACCCCAGTTGGCAATAGCCAATTATTAGAGCTTCGAAATGCATGAAACGTGCCATTGTAGTGCATTGGAAGCCAATAGTTCTGAATTCGCCCGAATTTTTTACCTTCAGCACGTTTCTGTTCCCTAATGACTTTCAATGCAATCTCCCTAGCTGCGTTTATCACACTCATGTCATCACATATCGCCCTTTGAGTTTCCCAAACATTTAGCATATTAGCCATCGTGTTATTGAAATCAATATATTCATAGACCGAAAAAATATAGTCCGTAAAATAACCATCCGTGGTGACCAGCATCGCTCCGAGGTAGATGGACTGAGCAAAAGCAAACCACCTCGTCCATTTCCCCAAGCTCTCGTGATGAAAGTACACAGTTATTATTATGTATTTCAGTGATCGGAACGATACTCTTCTCGGAAGAGATTTACTATGGAAATTTGTTGGAGCTGGGCCGTTTGATAACTTGAAATCAACATCTACACGAAAGCCCAATATGCTGAGTTTTTCAATTATTTGTGCATCGGTTACACCAATGTTGAAATCTAAATGTAAGAAACTATCCGTAATAACCTTTTGTCGCCCTTCGATTTCCGCAGTGATTATATTATGTTTACTGGTCCATAAAGCGTCAGGATTATCACGAATCGTAATACGATGTTCCCGCTTTTGAAATTTTTTACGTTTTTCAGTGGGAGGCCGTGAATCAGAACGTATGCGTTTTTTACTTGCCGACCGATCATATGACCTTGGTACAATTTTATTATCATTTCTAGCCTTAGTGTTCTTAGAGTATGATTCCTTATTTCCCGAAAAAGTAGGTTCATTCGAAATCGACTTATTAGCATTCCAGCTAACTCGTCTATTCTTCACGTACCCACCTTTGTCAGTGTTAAACCATTGTTTATTCTTAGTATTACCCGTACGCGCTTTAGGGATTGGACGTGACAAATCTTGCTGTATACTATGCTCAAAGTGCATAGTGGAACCATTAGCCTGATTTGACCGATCAGAGTTCAGTGAAAAATCATTCCTTGAAATATTGCGCCCTTTCCCATCCCCTTGATCCTGACTCCTATGGTTAGATTGATGTTCATTATTTCCACGGTCATAATCTTGAGAATAGGTCGGACGCAACATACTAGATCTGTCAATACTACCACTTTGTACATTCACCAGTCTCTGACCCGTTGACCCCCTATGAAACTCTAAACCACGTGCTGGTGCCGGAGAATTGGAAATATGTTTAGTAGAATGAAAATTATCATTAGGGTCATCATTAAATTTAGTGCTGTTTCTTTGTTGGTAAAAATCTTCATTATCGTTGAAAGTAGGTTCGTTACTAAAAAAGTCCCGCGGAATTGGTGAGTGGAATACGTCATCATCTTTCTGTTGGGAGTGGTGTAGGCTATATGGAGAATCATTTCCATGACCTCTCATGTTTTCTTGCTCATAATCCGTTAGTCTATAATCGTCGTCGTATTCATATATGTCTTCCGATCCCGACATAAAGCTAATACTATACAATTAAAATGAACCAGAAAATAATTTTTTATTACCTTATTTGAAATTTATTGCCGCACTTTCTCGATTATTCGTCAGAAAAGCTCTAATCTCTTTAGATTGCACTTTTGGTAATACGAATAATTTTGAAAAAACTGTTTTAAGGACGGGTTGTTTCTATTGCCTAATATTTTAATATTTTGATCAGACTGCATAATTTAATTGGGCAAAATTTTCAATTTTTAACCTTAGTATGTTGCAGATTGTGCCTTGTTGACCTATTAATCAGTTAACCTATTACTCAGTTGACACAAAAAACATTTCTAAAACAAACAAATTGCACGTCAAGACCTGTTACCTATACATGAAAAATACTAGGGGCGCAGACCAGTATCATTTACCTTCAAACTATACACTCTTAAAGATCATTCTGTTTAGATAATTTGCATTTGCAGCATATTTCAATCTGTGGCATCAGCTTACCTATGGACTTATCATTATCCTATTCTCTACAAATCTCAACAGTCATATTTATTTTCAACAGACACCCTTATTCAAAACACTCAGAAGAGGCCCTAATGATGCGTGATCAGCCGAATATAACTCTAGGTATACATTATGAGTGTACAACTACTGATTATCATCAGGCTGTGTACCTCCTAATACGCATCGAGCTTGTACTATCGTACTCCTTCAATTACGCATTTTAACGCACAGAACAAAATGATATTTCACTTATTAAAATAAAATCTTACCTCTAGACAGTTATACAAACTTGTGATCATTTTCCTCTGAATTGCGCCATTCGACCTGTTTTCCTACCAAATTCACTCATCCATACTCTGGCATTGTATAAAATCGTCATTTTATGGTAAAAAACGTATATTAATCCCAAAAATTCTCTATAAAATTTGCAATTTCGTCACGCATGAACAAATAACATTAAATTAAAAACGTGTGCGCACCATGCGTGTGAATGAATGAATCACAACAATGATTTACAACAAATCCCGTCCTACAATGATTTTCACATTAAACATACAATAATTATAGATAATATAAATAATTTTATTAATTATATATCTCTT
>SCLF01120281.1:0-10758 GCA_004367975.1 Mesochordaeus erythrocephalus
TTAACACTCCAAGTGTTAATTCGGCACTTTTTGTGCCGAATTCCGCCTTTTCGACGTGCCGAATTCATACCGGCCCGAAAAAACTGTACCTTGAAATTTTTGTTTGTAAAAAACAGTAACTTTTAGCAACCTTAAGTAATTTAATAGGCCGAAAACTGTGTTTTTTAATATTTCTCTTCCTCTTACGGTTTAGAAAATGACATTCGCTTTGACAACTAGTCTGGACTGCATTATCTCATTGTAGTCCATTATATTGGCTCCACCTTGAGAACTATATTTTATTTTAACACTCAGTTTTAAATTTCTAGTATGAATTAACCACTTGTGAATTTTAGCTAATCCAACAATTAATAATTCTCTCTAATGGGGACGTGCCACACTCTCCTACCACAACGATAGTAGGCTACCACAAAGATAGCTATGCTAGCCCAAATTTTGTCTCCAATTTAACAACCCGTTGATGCTTATTTAATAGTTTGTAATTTTTGACACGTTGGACATAAATAAGTTCTCTTCGTTTAACTTATAATATATAATTTCAAATTTCACCCGGCCGGAACACGTGAGGCTACCACCTCGAGGCTAGCGAATAGGAATTTATTTTTTTTATAAATAAAATAATTTCGAAATGAAATAGATGGAAACAAATGTACCGAAGAAAAACAACGAACAGAGAACTGTTACGATTTTGAACACGGCTACGAATACGGGTACGAACACGGTATTACATATCAATATATTGTGTATATTATATATATATTAGTATATGTTATTTTGTTTCTGTTATAGTCACGGTGGTTTGGTTGGTCGTTTGGTGGTTTGGTTGGTGGTTTAATTCAAAAACCAATCAAGTATAAGTGGGTTGTTAATGTAGAGAGAAGAAGTAGGGCTGGAGTAGGTAACCCCAATCTTTTTCGTGTGCCAGCTTCCTTTTGGAGTTAAATCGTATCGTTCTCCCCTAATCTTTGTGGTAGGCGAGTCCTCTCTATCCGTCTCCGATATGTTTTTTTTCTCTACGCTCTTCTGCGACTCCGAATTCAGTCGTTTCAACAGTTTTGTTCCCTTCTACCAATTTAGGAATTGAAATATTTTCATTGGGATTGCATCCGTTTACGCCATTACTTTAAATATTCAATTACTTCCAGTATTTAGTAAACCTGACGTTTTATCAATTCCGCCCCTAATACAACCTTCTTGACAAGCATTAGCTCATGTATCTCCATAGGGAGAGATTAGACACGTAGATACCCGCATGACCGATGTCGAGTCCCGCATACGACCAGCACTGCCGCGTCCTCCGAAGCAACAAGTTATAAGAAGGGGTAAGGCAAGACCCCGGAGGAATAAATCAAGACCCCAGATAGGTTAGGGTTAGGGGTATCCTTGAAAAAAGATGCGTAAGACAAGAGAATATGTTGTAGAAACAGACAGGACTTACTTGATAATTGTCACGACTTTTAAGAGACTTATGAATGCGTATGGAAGGAAATTGAATTCCGGAAAATGATTTCCTCCTGATGAAGTGTCGGTAATAATATGGGTAAACCTAAGGACAATAGGAAGACCGACCCTAAAACAAAAAAAGGAGGTAGGCAGTAAATCTTAATCGGCTTTGAGGGAGAAGTACGATATAGATTTACCGAAACGTGAGTATAGCGAGCTCGAAAAAAAAAATAATTATAAATCTTCTCGCCGACCATGTGGATGCGCCGAGCATGTGGACATTCACATATCCCCGTAATCGAGGGGAAAGATGGAATATTGCGAGGCATTTAAATCAAGGGTCCATAAAAGCAAATATTAGGTTAAATAAAAAAAATACCTGTTTACGAAAGTCCGCTACAGTTTTAGAAGAATACTTGCGTGTGACTATTATGAACCAATAAGCAAATACACAAATAGTATCGAGTCTTTTCCACCACCGACGGCGAGGCGGGATTACCTGCGTTCTAATGGACTACTGGTCTCGATACGGGCACATATTTGGCCACATCCGGAGAGAGGGTCGCCAATAACGCGTTCGCTAACCTGATTAAGGCTATGAGTCACATTCTCCGCAAAAAAAGGTTGTACAATCTCAGTAGTCAGTTTTGGTTTACAGTACAGTATTTAACCGGCATCGATAATCATACGGCAGGTCTCTATTCGCGTCCCAGTGGAGTCAAAGGAAAAAAAGCCGCTACGCTAAAATTCACTACGTTTGATAACATGTTGATTTATCGCGCGCGTGGATGAGCTCGGAAACTAAGCTAGTTAAGTGCGAAGTGAACGATCGCCTTCCAAAGGTATGTGCTATTTTAGCCATTTCAATGCAATGCCACGGTACCAAATGGAAGACGCAGTCATTTCACATCTAATTATCTCCGTCACTAAGAAATCAAAACCAGCATTTCTAGACATTGAATTTCTCGATGAGGTGTACTACCTAAAGTGGTTTAAGAAACTTGAAATCCGTCACGCCTCCGGTAGACCTTTATGTCGATGCTCGTACAGGAAATATGCCATATTTGGGCGATAACGTTGAAGTTACATGTTGCATGGCGCCCACAGTCAACTAGCGTGTTAGAAATCTCACATAGAATATTAAAAACTGTATTTTTATCGTATGTCAGGAACGGAAATGTACATTATTACAAGCTTTACCTAGGGTAGCTAAGGAATTGAACGTTACAATAAACAAGGCCATTTCTATGTCACCTTACGAGTTGGCCCACAGGGTAAACAATATTGGGTAATATCCCGGAGGAGTTCCGTAATCATTCAAATTCGCGCACGATCCTTTCCATCATGACTCGTTTGAATTTTCACAGAATACATCACCCCGATGGAGTCACCAGCAAAAAGAGACGATACGTGGTAACCGACCGATAAATCCACGATATAGGAGCTTCCGTTTATCTGAAACGGCCTCAGTCCGCCTAGCAAAGAAATTTAAAATTTCGTGTCCAGGGTCATGTCTACCATATTATATAGCAATATAAAGTGAATATTTAGGTATTTTGAATTTGCTTTAGTAATTGTGAAGCATTAGAGACGTATCCAAAGTCTATATAGGTAGAATAGTCAGATAAATAAGTATTGGTGTATTGTGTGGTCATTAAATGTAGCATGAACTGGTTGGACTTCTGAAGATGAAGATGGCGTATTGTTATTTTCTTCAATTTCATTTGGTCGATCGTCGGACAGTTCAACAAATGCTTTTGATTACCGCATTTCAAAAACAAATCCATCGTGTAAGTCGAGTTGCAGCTGAAGCAGGTTTTCTTCTGGAAATGTATGCTACAAGAATGTCCTAACTAATTCAGCGTCATTTGGTTCTTTCTCAATTCAAATGGCTGAACCAGGTTCGCAATCGGAGGATTTCGACATCTTCCGGCGGTACTTTATCTTATGGTTTCCGCTATTCGAAATCTTATATCAAATTACTTTCCATCAAATAACTTTCCATTTCAAAATTTTCCAATTCTCCCACCACTTGCGATCGTTCTATCTGGCTAGTGAACGACTAATTTGTAACTATCTCACGCACAGTAGTAAGATTATTACTAATTTCACTACTACAATTTAATTGTTTTCATAATAAACCAAATTCTGATGTGAAGTCCAATCTTCCTATAGATTCCGATTGCTGAATCGTCCATTGCGGTATTGTTGAATCCTTGGGCTGGCCAATACAGCTAACGAATTCGAATTTATTATTCGTCTAACAGTAACTACTAGTGTCTTCCAAACATAATTCATCAACTCCTCCATCCCGTTCTACAAATAATTTCCCCATCTCTACGAATATTTGTTATTGTTACCAAAATTTGATTTATTTGATTTATGTTTATTCGTTATTTTCCACCTCTTTGTTACTCGGTTTTAGTTTCTTGTTTTGCCGCGAACTCGCGATTCGTTCTTTCTTGTTGTATCTAAGAGTGAAGGACCATCTGAATATACTGTTTTTAATGGGTCCCTGAGTTCTCTTATATATCCTATCTTCAATGGCTGCAAAAATAAAACATAATGGTTCGGTTTGCTAAATATGGCCTAGGAAAGCTTGTTCGAGAAACATAAATATAAACAATATATACATATATTCAATTGTAGATAAGTACCATTATAATCTATATTGTTGACTTGATACACTGCTTACTGATTTTGAACCAATGAATAAATTTTTAATCATATTAGTGTCGGGATACTTCATATAACCATTTGATTTTTCAACCAGTAAATTCACAAATATATTTGAATTGTGTTTTATCTCGTATTAAATTGAATTAGATACATTTGTATCATCAAGTTAAATAAATTAATACATAATATAAAAAATGGCCTTATTTCAATTGATTTTTTTTAATTGTGGCTAGACTATTTCATTTTTCTATATGTTCAAATTAGCATATTTGTAACACGCAGTTTAACACCATCATCTCCACGCATTATAAGTCACATGACTCAGTCTGTCTCCAAAGTAATCAACAATGGTAGAGACCGCTAATAAACACGATTAGACAAGATGGTATGATAGTTATTATCATTTGTTATAAATTGTCATGATTTCAATAACCCTAACATTCTGATTATTGTATGTATTTAACCTTTACGCACGTGATTGTATAACCCACAAAAATACACATGACGCCATTGCTTGTCTTCCACATTTCGCAACACACTAATCGCGATGCAACTGAATGACGCAATAAAGGTTTGTGAATTTTTTGAACGTTAATTTTAACTCTTGGGAGCATGTCAGCTGACCGAATTAAATTGTACTAGATTAATTAGGCCCCTGGGCATTTAATGAAAGCATCCAAAACATACTCCTATTATTTGTTTTAAACCTATAGACCTCGAAAATCACGTTGTTCAAAATGGACAAGATTGTTGTTACGAGTCGAATTTTTAGTGAACATACTTTAGGATATTGACATGTTTTCTAAATTATAACCTTCGTCCATGCTTGCTAAATTCGACACCATGTTAAAGTTGAGAATTATAATTACCGGTCTCCTGCTAATCAATTCCATTACGACGCGGTAGCATTTGAATCCATCGTTCCCGAGTTCGAAACCGGCTGGACAGGAACAGAAAAACGAACCTGTGGTGTTAACACAGGTACCGGAGCAACCCCCGTTATCAGCACCACATTCGTCAATGTCGGAGCAGTGCTTAACATCGTCGACCAAATCGAATCCATCATAGCAAGAGCAGACTGCGAGGCTTCCGACTGCCTGGCAGTTGTGTTCACAGCCACCTCCATGTAGACACGGATCTTCAAACTCACAATCGCGTCCGTTCATGGCCAATACATAACCGTCGTCACATTCACAACGGTATGACCCGTCCTTTATGTTTATACATTGCTGGGCACAGCTTCCATTATCTTCAAGGCAACGGTTAATGGGCAAACAAGACCGTTTGTCTGTGTGTAACTTGTATCCCTTTTCGCAGCTACACTTTTAATTCGATTTCACAAGGGTATAAGATAGGTTATGGCTTAAATTAGCTGAATTATTGGCAGTCGTATATGTTTTCTAATGATAAACATTTAATTAAAAACTATTCAGTGATTTTCCGTAGAACGACTTCCAAGATTACTCCCGATGCTGTACATATAAACCCCTGTTCGACTGACTCATTTGACGGTTCATGATTAAATTTTTATTCATGTGATTTGTACTAACCGTTTTCTCGGTCATAATTGCATTTTCTTAATAAAAACTTTGTCTTGGAATGATAGTTGTGTACTCAATGCATGAAAAAACAAGCTTTTACCAACATTGAGTAACATAATACGTCAAAAACTGAGTTTTTGTCTCACTCCCTCGCTGACAACGCAATGAAATGTGTGATATATTTTACCATGTCATCTGGAACCATGGACAGATTTCAGAGTGTCTCTCTACATCGTTTTCCTTTTAATTATCTCTCCTTTACCGAGACAGAAGAAGACCGTTTTTGGCCTATTATATTACTTAAAGTTTGTAGAAGTAAGTTTTGTTTTGTTTCAGACATTGGATCCACAACTATAATCACAAGAACCTTTTTTATGAAAAAAGTTTACTTACGGCAGAGAAAATAGCTACTGGATGAATAACAAAGGAAATATTTTCAAAAGAGAAATACCGTTAGATCGACAATGAATTAAAATCTACAGAAAACCTCAAATGGTATCTACTGGTTAATGAAAGTGATGAAACTTATGATTCAGAGAGCACTTCACATTATTAAGTGTACTCAACAGTAAAAGTATACCGTGGGTATAGAGAACCAGTTTAATTAGATTAACTCCAACGCGCTACTTGATAACACATTTTTGTCGGTCGAACACCTACGCACATTTAGGTAAGGGTTTCACATTCCGTAGCATGTCCACGTTCATTTTAATTCTTAACCCGTGCGCTGAAATCTGTGCCGATCGGCACAAACGATCACTAATTGGACCATAACTTCTGTTAGAGTGGTGCTACGTCAAATTTGCCCCCCAGGACCCCTCCCATAATCGACCATCCCGTTGTTTTTAAACCTACTTTCAGACCGGAAGTAGAGGCAAAAAATCAGAAATTTGTTTTTCGAATCGGGAGTCGCACTAAATTATTGCTCGACACCACCTCTAGTGGACAAGTATCTTTAAAAAAATTAAGTACCTATGGGTACTTAGGAAATGGCACTTTAAAAAAATTAGTTTTTTACAATTTAAGACAGCTGTGTCTTAGTTAGGAAAACATTGAGCGGTACTTCTAAACCCAATTTTGTTGCGAATTTTTTAGGATGACTTTCGACTATGAATTTCGACCAGAAGTGGAGGCAAAAAACAAAAAATCCCGAAAATTGCGGAAAAACGGGACAAATTCTTCTCATGTTGGAGAAGCATCCCCCGTTGATCCCCTGTTATTATTTTTGTTAGGGCGTAAGAGTGTCGTGGTTTATTAATCTTGCTATATATAATACTAACGAAATGCGTAGGCCGAATACAGCAAGATTTGGTACAGGGTGGAGGGAGATGAGGCGAAGAATATGAGACAAACATAAACGAATTCTGATAAAGGATTAGATAGTTATAGGGAAACTCTGCACCAAATCAATCCCAAATTTGCGTGGCGGAAAACGCCAAGGGTTGGTACAGAGGTAGAAATAGATGAGCGGAAGAACATGAGATAGAAATAGATGAGCGGAAGAACATGAGATATAAAAGTAAAATTGGAATCTAGAACTAAAATTATGAGTTTCACGAGTTACCGCATTTGCCTCATTTCGCGATCGAGTTTTCGAATTTTTCTCAAAAACAATACATCGTATCGTTTTGAAATTTTATATTAACTCATTGTCGATCTAATGGCAATTCTCGCTTGCATTTAGTACAGTAGCGTCCAAACTAAGTGTTGTCAAAATAAATGTAATTTTGTCAGCCGTAAACATTATCTTAATTTAAAAAATATGTATCGTTGAATTTGGTCGTGTACCGAATTCATGAAAAAACAAATAATTCTTAACAACTTAAAGTACTGTAATAGCCTGAAAACTGAATGGTCTCCCTCTTCGTGTGATACAGCGCATTTATGTTGAAAACGCCTTAGCATTTTTTATAGATTGTTTAACGTTCTATAGTTCAGTCTTTCCACATATGTATTTCATTTGGAGATTGGTCCTCTAGAAGCGTCGCGTTCGTGGACAATATAATTCTTCCGTTTATCTCTAAACGTACGGTGTAATTTCTCGCTTTGAAGACTACGCTTCGTAACATGTGTTCTAAGAGATACATTTATTGTATTGTTTTCATATGATCGTCAGATGCATGATCTAATTCCTGGCAAATTCCAGATAAATTCCAGCTAGATAATTACAGACAATCACTTCATAATTTGCAATTCAGTTACATTGTTCACAAATGCGACGCTGCTGGAAGACTAATCGCAAAAGTAAATATATATATCCATATATATATGGAAATATATATATTTCATTAAAAATATTGTGGCATTCTCGAGACACATACTGAAGTGTAAAACACTTATAAAAAAAGACTGTTCAATCAGGTCTAAGGCCTTTAAAAAGCTAAAAACAGGTTCCGTGGACAGAAAAAAACCAAAATGATGCCCAAGAGATACGGTATTCGAGAAAACCGGTTAAGCGGGGTTACTGCTTTCATAAGAAAGTACTAAAAACGGCGTGTCGTGTCAAAAACCCTATTTCTTATTCGAACGCGTCTAGAAAGAAACAAATATTTCTTCCGTTCAGTCATTACCCCTCCGTGTCGTAAATTAGAGAATATTTTAAAAACACAGAAAATAAACTTTATTCAAAGTTGGATATGAAGAAAATAAGGAAATTCCCGAAATAAGGAATGTTGGGCTGGAATCACAGATAAATTTTGTATTACTGATTTTAAATTATAACTCCTGGCTATTAAGTATCAAAAACTGTAGCCATTTTTGTGGTCGAAAAACCACATCTCTCCACGTTTTGCCAAGGGGGTTAAAACGCCCTTTGCGAATATAAAACTCCATTTACAAATCTCTATCATACGGAGACCTATACAATTCCATATTTTCGAATACGAATGGGACCAATCCTATTATTTCGTAATTCGTGTCAAAGTATAGTTTATTAGTTAACTCTGACCCAAATTACCGTACCAAAATCATCATATTTAGACGCGATTCGATATTACCCCTGCACATGTGCCGATTGAACCCATTTAGTTAGAAAAGGGGAATACTGCGGAAATTGAGGCTGCACTTTAACTGCTGTGCACACGCTGACCTAATTTTGACTCATCGACCACTTATCGCGTTTTGCTCGAAACACGTGGTATTTTCCGTGGGGTGAGTTTTACACGGTGTAAAAACCGCCCGGGGTTTCCGGCAGCAACTGATATCTTAACGAGCCTTAGTTAGTCTTATAGAATTTTGTCTTGCGGTTCCGAATCTGTTCTCAGAACGTGCAAAATTATACGGCGTCGTAGTTTAGAAAACGTGAAAAAAAACTTTTTTTTGTTAACCCTCTGGGCAAAATATATGTCGAAACGCTTGTGCAAAATGTGGAGAGGATTGTACCTATCTTAAATACACTAGATGATTCATAATGCTACTAGACTGAAAATACTACACAAATAACTATACACCACCTTATCATTATTATGAGAACAGATTTGGAACCGCAAGAAAAAACTCTATAAGACTCACTAAGGCTTGTTAAGCTATCAGTTACTGCCGGAGACAATATGTAATCACATTGGGGCACCTAACCAATAATATGTGGAAGAGCTCCACTTGTTTACTATTTAAGACATCTGTGTCTTACTTATGATATGAAGGAAAAAATAATAGTAGAAAAACGTACGGTGCGTAATTAGTCCCAAAGTATGTCTGAGCTAGCGTGTTCGCTTAGCTCAGTCTGGAGAGCGTCTGACTAAGAATCGGAAGGTCACGAGTTCGAGTTTCGTGCTGGGAACAGGTTTTTCGCGATTTATCAATTACATACCGTATAAAAATGGAGTCCTCAGGCGGTAGGTCAGCCACGAAGACATTCGAACTACCGAATCAATAACTCGGATTAAGTAGAAAGTTCAACTGTGTAGGGTTACTGACTATTGTGATTGGAGGGTTGGGAAGTGAGAGCGGGTTTGCCCAGCGTTCAGGCTGTAGCGATCGAATGGGTGGTCGATACAGTGAGTGGCGCTTCCTGAAAAATGGCTCAATTCCCGGAAATGAATGATAGTGGTAAGTCGTGGACAGTTGATACAATAGGGGTAAAAAACAAGGGTAATGCAAGCATTGTTATGAAGGAGAAAATAATAGTATGAAGGAGACAATAATAGTAGAAAAACGTACCGTACATAGTAAGTCCCAAAGTCTGTCTGAGCTAGCGTGTTCGCTTAGCTCAGTCTGGAGAGCGTTTAACCAGGTATCGGAGGTCGCGAGTTCGAGCCTCATCGTGGGAACAGGTTTTTCAAGATTTATGAATTACACACCGTATCACTGGTACATACGTTTATCTGAGTTTCTCTCTCACTCCTTGTGTAGTGTGGGCAGGTGAGAAATATATAGCGACGTACATTTCATTGGATGGGTAAATTAAAAACCCACACACAAAATTTCATTAAATATTACTTTAAGGCGTATATGGATGAAAAACGCTGCATGCCCATAATGTATTATGTGGGTGGGGCGGTAGTGAGTGGAGACGGATCTTACACTGTCTCAATAAGCTCCCGTCAGAATAAAAGATGTTTAGCTGGAATCGCAGATAAATTTTCTATTACTGATTTTAATGAACCATCAAAAACTGTAGCCATTTTTGTGGTCGAATAACCACATCTCTCCAGAGGGTTAAATTATTCATAAATTAGCTTACATTAAGCGGTTAAAGTTCCATATTTTGTTTAATCAGTACGTCCACTACACACTAGTGTCTAGGTCGGCCCCTCCCCCCGGGATCTGGGTAGCAGAACAGCGGTTTTCGGAACTTAATGGGTCTGATAGAGTTTTTCATTTTGGGTCCGAATCTATTTTCAGAATGTCCAAATGTATTTACTCCTTCGTAAAGTTAACCCCCAAAAACCCGAAAACGACCTTTTTTTAAAACCGTTAATTTTAACCCATGGGGGTACTGAAGCTCACCCAACTAAATCGGGTTAGATTAATTAGGCGCCTGAGCATCCATTAAAGTATCCAAAACAGACTGCGATTATTTCCTTTAAAGCTTTGGACCAATAAAATCACATGGCCAAAACAGATACCCTTGACTTCGACCCCCACCCCTAGTATA
>SCLF01120392.1:0-10758 GCA_004367975.1 Mesochordaeus erythrocephalus
TAATTCGAAACGAGTGGAATAAATATAAGACGAAATACATCTAGAAAGTCAAGCAACTAACTGAGGGAAATACACTTCTGTGGAATTTGTAAAAAAAATGAAATTATGTAACTAACTGAAATAAAATACACTTTTCCCAACCAATTGTAACTAACTGGGGGTTTTGAAACTATCTGGGAGGTAACTAACTGGGGGTAGGGACTGTATATTGATGTATATTGTAAGTTGTTCAACAACTCTGCGCAAACATATAGCCAGATTCCGCCTCTAAATTACATCTGGATTGCAAGTTATTAATTGACAATCTTCTTAAAGCTTTGAATCTTCGCATCTGGCGCACAATTTCGGCCTCATTCCGAATAAATCCTCATTATCCGATGACTAAACTCTTCAAAGTTTAATGTGGCAACTAAGTTCGATTTGTGCTCCGCACAACTTGTCCCATATCCATTTTCCACTCTAGCTGTAGTTTGATTATTGTATCCAGCATATGACGTTTGTCTGTGCATTCAAACGCCGTTCCCTTATGTGATGATTTTCGTCATCACTTTTCTTCCAAAAACGCAAATTTCCTGGCATCACCAGTTGCGACCAAAACCCCAAGACAAAAACGCAAATTCGTAGATTATCATGTGTTTTCCTAATCTCCACTTAATGTCGTTTCTCTGCTTTGCATTGAGATCCACATCTAGCATAAATGAAGCATCTGTCATCAAGATGTCTTCATTGTCCGGACGAAGGTTCACCAAGATTACCCTTCAACTCATCTAATTTGTTCCTCGTGAATAATTTTTATAATATATCTCCTGTCTCAATATCAACGTTGCTCCTGGTTAGCTGCCCTGGTTAGCTGTCCGATGCTGAACCAAACAATAATTATCCCTAGTTCCTCAAATCTATTGATTAGGCACATCATGCTTGATTAGGCACATCACGATTTCGCTCTAGTAATAGCACCGTCGTTGTTGTTCTTCCTGTTTTCAACTTGTCTACTTCTCTCAATACTTTTCCCAAACGACCCAACTTTTTTGCTCTGATATTGAGTTTTGAGATAATTTATTCGCCGTTTATATCTGATATCGCTTCTGAAGGTAAACACTTGTCCTTACGAACCCCACATATGTTTGACCATCCATCTATCGTGCCAATTGTATAATTAGATCTTGTTCCCCGTTAATTGGTTTTCAATCGAATGCAATGCTGAATCCAATTACGATACTACTATGACATCTACCCATATGCTCTCTGTAGATCTTAGCTTTCTTATTTACGGAAGACTATTCCAGGTTCCATACCGCATTACTCGCTTCTGCACTACCCCAAGGAACTATTGGTACATCTTCCAATTGTTTTCCACGTTAGCCACAATATTGCCTCCGTTTCATAATTTACTGACCCACTAGCTGCTATTATCGTTTTAAGACCTGTATCGTTTCAAAATCTGTCAAATCTTTTCTATCATTAGCAAAAATAATCTTGCCAGCTCATTTTACGCTCTTGCACATTGACTCTGTTTTTCTAATGTGCCAGTTCAATTGCCAGTTTCGCTGTGCGCATATTTCCCGCAATTGTTTTTCCGTGTTTCTATATGCACCTGACGATTTTATTAACTGTGGTGCTTTCTCTCTAATAATTACCGCTATCAACCACCTAAATGCCATATCCGCCAATTTCGATACGTTGGACTTAGCTATTGTAGCCATGAATCTTCTATTCCATAGACCCTTCAATGTCGACGTGAATCCTTTTGGGATCTTTGTACAATCCCAATTGCTGTCAACTTGTCCCATTTTTTTTGGACATTTTTGCTTGAAGCTGTCTTAATATTTTAAGTCAAAATTCAGCATCAAATCTACACTTTCCCCAAGCGTAAATTCTTCCGACCATTTAAGAACGGCATATCCCGTGGCAGTACATCTGAGTTGTTGAATGGTATAAGGTCAAACTGAGATATTTCTGGCAAATGAAACCATCCAAGGATTCCAGACCGATTGATGTCCAAAAGCCATCCATTCTAACCACTGATTTTTGTAAATGCGCGGAGCAGTTTATAAAGAACGGCCACCAGCCTTTTTCCCAACTATTTGTTTCTTTCTTTGATGTTCCCACTGATTTGCTGCCCACTCTGTGCTTTGGCTCCGCAAACCTCTTCGCAGGGTCATTTGCCATGTGCGAGCTTTTTCACTATCAATCATGCCGTCCACATAATGTTGGCTCCCATGTCTTTCCAAGCGCACTGCATGAACCAAGAATTCTAGGTTTCTCGCAGCCTGATAACCGTAACTTATGAATGTTGAATCTAAGCTAAGAATATGTCAACAAAACCTTCCCACTATGCTTTGACTAATGGTTTGCTACCATATATACTTTGAACTCATCACGCATATGCGTTTATAACAAAAAAAGCAATAAGTTAATTCATAACTTTAAGAATCAAAGCGAAGATGATGCCTACGAATCTTGCTCACTATGCTTTGATATAAGCAAATAATTGAGTTCATAACTTTATGAATCAAAACGTGTAAGATTTCAACCAAAACTTCCCACTATGCTTTGACTAATTATTGGTCTAAGCAGTCGGTCTACTATGATAGATTAAATAACATACCACTATGGACATGTTTTCTTAAGCACCCCTTAAGGTTGTCGATAACTATATGTATTGTAAGACATTTTTTGTCTTTCATCTTCTTACCCAGTTAGTGTGTTATTTACAACACCAGGCTAATTAATCTTCATCACTGAAGGTTTTGACAGGGGTATCCAATATATATACAGTTGTATACCCCTTCCAGGTGCCCTATCTGTCTACCACTTGGAATTTTCGAAACGTTTCTTTAGAAATTCCTGTGGTTATAATGTCATGTTCTCTAGGAACTTCTGCAGCTCGAATTAAGCATGTTTTACGCCACCTCGTTTTAAGCTCTTGGCACATTTGTACCCTTGAGACTTAAATAATTAGAATAAAATACAGTTTCCCGTATGTAATTTTGCTCAGTATTCTTTAAACATCAACACCTTTAACTGTGCTTCGCAAGGTTTTTCTATGTATCTTATCCATTCCTTAGTATAGGGTTACCATTCGTAGCCAAAACATTTTCACAAAATCATCTTCTATAATTTGTGATAAATCTCCAAGAATCCCCACGTAATTTTTCTCTGAGTGATATATCCCAATTTCCACATAATTCTCGTTTTTATGAATTTAATAAACGGAATAAAACTAATTCCTGCCAAAAGGGGGAATATGAGCTGTAAGTGACTTGATTAGTTCACAACTTTAAGATCGAATTTCGCCTACGTTATTTTGAATTTTTACTAATCTCTCTTCCAATAGGTCAAGAGTAACAATGGTTTTCGAGGCCATGACATTTTGACTTCATTTCCCACGTTATGTTTTACATCAATCCACGGCAGTCGAAAAGACGGAAATTACGGTGAGTTTTGGCATTAATTATAATGATATTATTGATGATCAAGCGTAGCCTGGGGAAATGAGGACAACATACCTCGGTCTCCAAAATCATTCTTTCTTTTGAATAATGTATTGCATTTCTGCGTTTCCTTCACTGTCATACAAACTATCATACTTATTAATTAATGCTAAATATTGCACTTGGGAAGAAAAACGGTCGTAACAATATATCCGGGCATCTACAACTCATAGTCTATGACTTCAAATTTAGGGGACGCGGGAAACGTGCCGAATGCGGACTCGTCATCTTTCCCGCATACATCGGATATTTTCCCACAAGTCGAATGTTGAATTAGTATTCACTGAAGCGATTTTACGCTCTTGTCAGTGTGATACTCGTAAAGATTTACCGAAATAAGGTAACTTATATGACAACATTAACTCGCCCATAATTAATTACCCGCAATTAATTAATAATTATGTTTAGTCAAATAATTTATTTGCGTACAGAAAGTCGTCTTTCAGACCGGTAGAGAAATGTTCGTCTACTGTTAGTTAAACTAGCGAATTAAATAATAATATAATTTCTTCAAGTTAACAGGTTATCGACATTGATTCAATGGATCTAAGACTCCTAAATAAGATAACTTAGATAACATATTTAACACGCCCGTAATTAATTACCCGCACTTAATCAATAATTATATGTATTAAAATAATTTATTTACGTACAGAAAGTCGTCTTTCAGACCACTGGAGGTCTTGTCCTCTACTGCTAGGGAAACTAACGAATTAAATAATAATATAATTTAATGGATCGAGGAATCCGAAATAAGATAACTTAGAGAATATAACTAACACGAACGTAATTAATTAACAGCAATTAATCAAGAATTATATATATATATACAAACAATTTATTTACGTACAGAACGTCCTCTTTCAGACAACTGGAGAAATGTGTGTCTACTGTGAGTAAAACTAGCGAATGAAGTAATAGTAGCACTTCTTCAAGTTCACGGGCTATCGACATTGATTCAATCGATCGAATACTCCGAAATAAAATAACTTAGGTGACATAGTTAACAGGACCGTAATTAATTACCCGCAATTAATCAATAAATAATTGATTTATGTACAGAAAGTCGTCTTTCGACCATTGGAGATATTTATTATATTCACCAAAGTAATTCTCCTCCTCTGATTGGATTCTGATTGGTGGATTGAAGGGGTGTTTTCTGCTGACCTTTGTTGTATTGGGCCGGATGTGTCGGTTAGGAACTGCCGACATATACGAAATTGCTGATCTGGCGTTTGGGCTTTGCTAACTTAGCTAGACTGCCCCCCAATGAATCATTCTGACATTTGGACACCGTTGATGACATAAATGACTTGCGTCTTGTTGACTTCGGTCCACTAGTCACTTGATGCCTGTATCTCTTCGTGTCAAGTGACTGAATACTTAATTTTCCGACGACATACTGCAAAGCAGATGGTCGATTGTCCGAACGAATAGCAAATAGTTACGTGGGAATGATACTCTTCGTTAATGATATCCACACAATGATTCCAGTTGAGATAGCTGAAATTGTTAAACCTACCCTGGGTGCTAAAATACGCGTGTTTTATATAATTATTAAAAAATCTTGTAAGTCACCATCATCATTTTCCCAAAGTTTGGTTATTATATACAGTTGCCTCAAACAAATTTTTGGTTTTCTCCTTTAGACTTGTTGCGTCATCAAATGCATCTTATTGATCGAAACATAATCGACGATATTAGTTAATAATTCCGCGATAATAAAAACTACACTTGTTGCAACACATCTTCCCCTACTTTCCACGACTGAACGATTGAATTGGGAACATATTATTTGTTTAATTCGCAAATTATCGTTTCCTCTATTGAATATTAAACAATTGTATATATCTTGAAATTATCTCATTTACATTATCTTATGTCGGATAATTTGTTACGAGTATGCCACTGACATGAACTTCAGTGAATAATAATTCAACATTGGAAAAACGTCTTTTTTACATCAAGGGCAATTTTTAAAACGTCAGTTATCCAAACTGGAAGCACTATGTGGATATCATCAACGAAGACTTCAATGTTACGACAAATGGCAGCGAAAGTATAAACGCAACACATAACAAAAACTGTATTAGTAATTTTTGAAACTTGGCTTTAGTAAGTGAGCGTCTATAGGGATTCAAAATTGATAATCTGTACGAAAACGACTTCAACTTAATGGAGATTGCCGCAAAATGAAATTACAAAACCTGCCCTTCGAGATCGCCAACAAAATATCAAAATAAGTCTTCGATCCATTGATCCATTGAATTTCGATAACCTATGAACATGAAAAAATGCTATTATTATTTAATTAGCTAGTTTCACTAAAAGTAGACGAAAATAGGGTCTGAAAGAGGACTTTCTGTACGTACATAAATAATTTGAATAAACATAATTATTAATTAATTACGAGCGTGTTGATTATGTCATCTAAGTTCTCTTATTTATGATAAATTATTGCAACTATCCCACTGACATGAACGTAGACTCGCTTCAGTAAATATTAATTCAACATTCGACTTCTTGGCAAATATCTCATGGTAATAAGTGTTACATAAGTGTGCTAAAATAATTTGGTTACAACACGTAACCAATTCCGTGTTATTGGTGTATCATTATTTGAGTATTGTTAGCCTATTTCCTGTTAGCAGTCAGGTTAAATCCTGGCAGATTTATTCTTGAACTTAAAGCATCATTAGAAATTTCTCCAATTCGGGACATTAAGAGGGATACAAAAAAGTATCAAAAATGGGGTGAGTACTCTCAAAAATTGTCTTAAATCGGATAGGGCTAACTTTCTTTGGCTGAGAATGAATGGATTCCTGGGGATTCATTTCCTACAATTCCGGACATTTTCTCAAATACTGGAAGATTGTTCAAATGTGGGACAAATGCTAGTCATCCTAAAAAGACCTAAAATGCCGGACATCTGGTCACTCTAATCCAAACACCATTAACTTACAGCGGTTATTTATTTCTATTCACACAAATTCCGGTCGGATTATCCAGCATACGCGAAAGATAGAGGCGCGCAGTATCGTACTTTGTATCGTTTGTCATTCAACAACTACCAGAATATGAGCAATGGTCTATTCTGAAAAAATAGTTTACGATGTATCCAGGCAACTAATCAACCAATTTTGTCCAGCGACACTATTTTTAGCGTTTTCAAGGTCTTAGAAGTGGTTGAATGTAGGATTAACATCCCTCACCCCTAAATTCGACGTGGAATTTTTTGCAAACATTTGTAGACCGGAAGTATCGCCCGAACTGTCATAAAAACGGAATTTTTATTATTTTTAAACGTGAATAACAGCTGGTACAGTCGCTAATAGAAAAGTATCTATAAAAAATCCAGTTACCTACAGGCACTTTGGAAATAACACAATAAAAAATTCAGCCATGAATTTTGACCGGAATTTAATCTAAAAATGAAAAATGCGAAATTTTCGATCGAAAATTGGTCAAGATATCGGCCGGGAAATAGTTTAGCCGTCAAAAAATAGTCCTGCTAGCGAAAAGTAGATAAATATTAACAGGGGAACTATTTATCCAGTTTTTTTTTCCTCAATGTTCGGATTTTTCGTTCTTTGGGTTCACTTTCGGTCAAAATTTGTGGTCGAAAGTTCTCCTAAAATGTGCACAAGAAAATTCTGTCTAGAAGTACAGCTCGATATTTTCCTAACTATGACACAGCTGTCTTAAATTGTAGAAAACTGGATTTTAAAGTGCCGTTTTCTAGTTAAGTTTTTTTTGGAGATACGTTTCCACTAGAGGTCGTCTCGGGCAACAATTTGGTGTGATTCCCCATTCGAAATAAAGACATTCCGGTTTTTAGCCCCCACTTCCGGTCTAAAAGTGCGTTAGAAAACAGGGATGGGGGTTTATGGTAGCATCACTCTAACAGAAATTATGGTCCGATTAGTGATCATCTGTTCCGACATACACATATTTCAGCGTGCGGGTTAAGATATCCCTAAAAGGGCTGCATTTAATCACATAAATACAGCATGATGCCAAAAATGACCAAAATCGCTACAAAATGCAGTTAAGTAATTACAAAATTTTGGCGACTTAAAGTGTCGATTATAAGTATGCCTAACGCTAATAAATGTTTACAAGAGGGTTAAAAAAGGAAAGTAAAAATTGTGGAGGTTTTTCGAGTTAGAGAATTTTTCAGACTAGTTCTCATTGAGAAAAGAGAGCAGCTGATTGATCCGAACAAGTCACTGGAGTTTGACATAGTACATCATCTGAAGAATTTGAGCTATGGAACCAGTATACAAGGTATAGAATACTCTTACTTCAGTATTTCATCTTATTATTATATTCTCTTCTCCTAGGAAAGACTTTTGGGGACGCCGGCCCATATTTATTTTAATAAAATAAATGAGAACGCAATTAATTTGAATGATTATAACATCGATTGATATTTTGAGAATTCGAGTCACCCTATGCGAATACCAGATTATCGGTTTTATTTTTTTCTTCATTCGATTCCTTTGGTGCTTTCGTTAGTAATTGTTATGAGAACGCTATACAAATTCGAACCTTACGGGCGCGTCTTAAACACTTCACAAATGCGTAGGTAAACACTGGTATTCTGCTTTGGACGATAGATTTATGGGTCAGCATGGTCCAAATGGCGGTTTTTCGATACTAAAAATGAATGATAATTTTAAACTATCCAACCGAAGTCATCACTAGCTATTATTTTACAACAACGAAAGTCATCAGGAAGCTTACTGTCTTTAATATTGAAAGGATGTAGGTATCCTCAGAAATTGGAACAACATTTGAATCCAAAAATAGTTGGTTCTATTATTATTCTACACTTATATATGTGATTGTTATGTTAGCGCAATTGTTTACGCAGTACATTCGCACCACAATGTACTACAGACAACACAGATAAGGGCAGAAATCAGAACTCAATATGATGCATTTTATCATGTTCCCGGTGTATCAGATGACATCAAATTATAGTCGGGAAAAGTACAGCCAATTGTGCGAATAATATCAAATAATTTAGGGATCCTTAGGGAGTCTTTTACCCTCAGAACAATCTGGTAACAAGGTTATCGAAGAAACGATAATAAATGGCAAGATCAAAATTAGTTCGTCATTTATGGATTTTACTACGCAGTACAAAGATGAGTTAACCCTTTCGGGTACGATACAATTAGGAACGGAACTTATAAACATAGTGAAGTAAGCAGAACGCAAATTTATGAAATACAATAACGATGAAAGAAAAAGAAGAAGTTGAAGAGAAAATAGTAGCTACCAAAACGATTCCATGATTCGGTCTATTTAACTATAATCAGAAGTAATACAGAAGCCAACACGCAGTCGTAGTTATATTGTTAGTAAAATTGGCCACACAGAATACACCAAGTTTTATCCAGGAAGAAACAAACAACAAAAATGAATAAAGGCACAGCAGTGACTCGTCCATCTGCTCCAAGAATAAATTCAGTCCAATCAATCACAAAACAACGAATGTAAAATTCAACGGATCGCCAGTTAGAGGATATCGTTCAACACCAATTGCAGCCTTGTCTAAGTGTGCAACGACAACTTACTAGGATCTAGTCAATTATTTCTATATTGTAAATTCATAATCGACATGGTAATCGACTTGTAACTACATAAATGATGGCATAAATCAAACCACACCCGTTACATAGTATACCGCTAATTGCATCCGTTTTGACTCAAATTTTTATTGAACATACATTGGGACCTTGGCCGCGTTTTTGCAGCTGGATTTTTACAGCAATGAAAAATTCGTAATTTTTGTGACTTTTTGAAAATTTGTACCTATTTTGGCCTATAACTGGGTCACGTGTTAAGAATTCGGAGTCGGTCCTCTGAGAAGAATTGAAGCCGGATTAATGACATGTCGAATAAGCCCAATTTCGAGTACAATATTTCACTTTTTAAAATTACCATAACTTGAGCAGAATCAATTGTGCACACTTTTGGCAATGTAAAACTTTGATCGTTATGCCAAACCCTATAACAGATCAAAGTAAGTCGGATTGGCTCGAAATTGGGCTTATTCGACGCACCATGTCTCCGGCTTCAATTCTTCTCAGAGAACCGACTCCGAATTCTTAACACGTGATCGATTTATAGGTCAAAAAAGTACAAATTTTCAAAAAGTCACAAAATCACGAATTTTTCATTGTTGCAAAAATCCAGCTTCAAGAACCCGGCCAAGGTAAACATTGTATGTTAACTAAAAATTTCACTTAAAACAGATGCAATTAGTGGTATACTAGGGAAGGTCGAAGTCAAGGGTATCGATGTTGGCCATGTGACTTTCGAGGTCCATAGCTTTAAAGGAAATAATCGCAGTATGTTTTCGATACCTTTATTGGATAACTTTCATTGCTGTAAAAAAACTACTGACCACATACTGTCTGATAATTTGATGCGTGTAGTGTCCGCATGTTTCGGTCGAAACGTCAATCGACTTTCTCACCATTCGAACTGATAAGATTCACATTCATCTTATTAAAATAAATATTAGTTTTTGTTGGTGGTAGGGTGGTCCGGCATCACGCCCATACATGGGTGGTAGTAGAGAATATATATTAATTTATTTCAGTAATAATCGCATATTTTGGCTGCCATGGAACAAATGATCAACGTGGTGAGTATCTAAATTTACTGGGCAAAAATATTCGAACATCCAGACTGGCAAAAATTTCAACAATTATACAAAAGGTTCCAGTACTGCGGAAAATTTTAGAAGGACTGTTGAATTACAACAAATATTACAAGTACTAAATTCTTTAATGACTCACATAACTATAAAACTATTAACCTTCTTTAAAAGTACCGGTTGTTATTTAAATACAATTTATTTACTAACTAATGGTATAATAAAATAATAAATATTATGGTTAGCTTTCAGCGCGGAATGTCATGTACCAACATGCTGAATATGCTGAAAATCATAAAAATGTTTGGTGTCAAAAGTTTCGACCAGAAATTATTCGAATTTTAAATATTTTATTCGGTCTCTAATTATTAACAACTACAGTGGGAAGCAGAAAAATGGCACTAAAGAGTAGGCGGTGCGCCGCGCTCATTCGCCAGAGAGTTCGTAACTTAGAGGCCACTAGCTTTCGGGCCACTAGCTATACGGTATGTATAGGAATAGGATTCATTTCGCATCAATCATTGATGCTAAGCCCCCATAAGTCAGGAATTATTCGAAGCGTCATGACCCCAGCTTCAATTCTTCTCAAAA
>SCLF01120503.1:0-10756 GCA_004367975.1 Mesochordaeus erythrocephalus
CAATAATACATATCTGTTATTAAGCAAGGTACGCTAAATTTTTAGGCATACTATTTGATCGAGAAAATATGATTTGTATGGAATTTCGCGTTCTAACCGTTTTGTTATTAAGCGTATTTGTAAACAAATAGATAACAATTAATTACAAACAAATTATCAATAATACATATCTGTTATTAAGCTAGGTACTCTGAAATTTTTGGACTTCTAGCCATATATTTGACCAAGAAAATATTGTTTGAATGAAATTTCACGTGATTTTCACGTTCCGATTTTTCGTACTTTATCGGTTAGGAATATGTATACAATTTTAACAACGTTAAATAGCCAGATAGCACAGCTTCCATCAATGGAAAATATTGCTCCGTTTTGAATTGAAATGAAAAAGAAGGGCGTAGGGACATCTGTCCCTAAAGGGTATCCACAGGATATTTTGCTTGGGGTCACTACTGGTTAACCAATATATACCGCACCTGCCGCATTTGGCGATCAGAGTCTCTCTTTCTCAGTTTTCTCGAATACCATATAATATATCGTTTTGAATTTCTCCATAATTAAAGATTTTTCCATTGCCTATTTAATGGTGTGTCTCAAAGTGCTTTTTATCTTTAAATTCCATTGTCTCAGCCATAAAATGATCTTTTTAATTAAAAAAAAAACCTTTGAATTTTTGCTGTGTACCAAATTAATGAAAAAATAAGAAATTTTAGCCTCGTCAAAAACAACTAAATTATCGGGTTAAGCTAGTAATTTCTGTATGCTGAAATATTGTCTGACATCTATTGTTCATATGAAAACAAAAAAATTGAATTTATCTCTCTTACAATACATTTTACGAAGTATAGTCTTCAGGGTGAAAAATTACACAGCGTGTTTATAGAAAACTGGATAATTACAGTGTCCACGAATGAGACGCTTCTATAAGAGTAATCTCCAAAATAAATAGGTATATGGTAAGACTGAACACTTAGCTACTTAAAGCTAAAAGTTTCATTAACAAATACAAAGCCGTTCTCGAGATAAAGCGAAAATGTTTTAGCACCCGAAGAGAGAAAAACAGACCAAATATTCTGTTTTCGGGCTATTACACTACTTAAAGTTGAAAAAAGTTATTATTTTGTTCATGAATTCGGTACAATTTTTTTTAATTAAGAAAATTCATTTACAGCTGAGAAATTGGAATTCACCTTGGCAATGCTCAGTTTGGACGCTACTATACTAAATTCATTAGGGATATTTTGGAGGGAATACTTGATCGCCAAATGATCGCCATGTCATGCACCTTTTTGGCTTTTTTTTTGTTTGTCACGGACCCTGTTTTTAGCGTTTTTAAGGCCCTTAGACGTGGTTGAATGTATTGAATGTATGATTGACCCCGTGGGATTTTTTGGAACTATTTTTAGACCGGAGGTACGGCCGGAAGTGACAGCTGAAAACCGGAAGTTGGTTATTTTGAATCGCGAATCACACTAAATTGTTGCCGAGACGACCTCTAGTGGAAAACTATCTTTAAAAAAGATTAGGAATTACCACGTTAAAAAATTTAGTTTTTTACGAGTTAAGACAGCTGTGACACAGTTAAGAAAACATCGAGCGGTACTTCTAGACAGAATTTTCTTGCGCCCATTTTAGGATAACTTTCGACCACAAATTTTGACCGGAAGTTAGTCCAAAAAATGAAAAACCGAAATTGTGGCAAAAAATATTTATCTGACCTAAAAATGTATGCGTATATAGTAGTGGCACTCATCTGTGCCGTCTTCAAGAGAAACCTAACCGACATTACTTGCAGTAAATTATACTGAATGCTTTCCATGGCCACTAGCATGCATACCCATAATAAATAAGAAATCTCCGTGACAAAAAAGAGCCAAAAAAGGTGCCTGAGACATACTTAAATAAAAGGGTGCCTGAGAGATATGTATCCGGGTTCAAATCCTCCCGATCCCCATGGAAACCTCTTGTAAACGTGATTTTTTCAGCCCAAAGTTAGTCACAATATTTGATGCCAATCCCCAGGAAATTAGAAATTTCTGATTATAAAAAAACTATCAATGATTATAGTGATGTAATGAAATTTGGAATTTTTAATTCTTATTAAAGTATTTCATTTTTAATTAAATTTTTACGCTAAATTTAAATCATACAGGGACTTTTAGAAGTCTCTATTTTTCGCATCTGACACAAAGGACAACACATAGGAAAGAAAAAATCACCAAATAGTACAATGGAGAAAAAAATTTGAGGAACGCCGTGGAAATACACTGAAAAGAGAAAAAGTTGTCAAACACGCTTCCAGCCCACTGAAAAAATATTTTTGAGGAACGCCGTGGAAATACACTGAAAAAGAGGAAAAAGTTGTCAAACACGCTTCCAGCCCACCGAAAAAAAAAAATCGAAAGTCCCACGCGCAATCAAGTGACAAAAACCACGACTTCTCAACTTTCTATTTTGTTATGACTTAGAAAACATGCCAAGATCCAAAAGTATGTTCACTAAAAATTGGGGCTGGCATACCCCCACGAGTTAGAATTAACATTTTTTCAAAAAATGTCTTTTTCACGTTCTGTAGCCACAAGATATAACTATCGGACTCACAAAGTCTCGTTAATCGATCAGTTCCCACTTCAAGTGGTGGCGGGGTCGGTATTGACAGGGGTGTGCTAACAGCGGAGGTAGGAGGCCAACTAATAAAGATTATAGTCTAGAATATGCGTCTATGTTGTTATATTGTCTTACTGTTAAAATTCGATTATACAGACTAATAACAATTCATTTATTACCTCGTTCATATTTGTTTGACTCGCATGACTCAAATGAAACCGATATATCACGATAGACTGAACCAATGGAAGGGAAGTCGAGAAGCCGCTACAGATGATAAAAGATCAGGAAGATGAAAAAAAGTTGACAAGTTGAAACGAACACTGCAAGACTGATACAGACATGATGAATCAGGAAAACATTTCTCGCAGTATCACACCCCTGCTCCTTCTTCCCCCCAGTGGATATTGTGAAAGAAGGAAAACAACTATATAGGGGTGCAGGGGTTTGACCATCTTGGACACCAAGGAAGCAGGTCGGACTTTACTTCACATTCATAGAAATTATGCAGCCAAATCCAAGGATAGAGACCAATTGGACAAAGGAAGCTCCTAGGAGTTGAATCGTCCTGAAGGTAAGTGAGGTAGGTAATTTCAACTGAAATTGGACCCAATTTAACCAATTATGATGAAAATGAAATGAAATTGTATTGGTTCAGGGATCGAAGTCGATGGCAGGATTGGGGTGGGTAATTTAGCTTTTAAAAGTTCAAAATTGCCTGTCGTCAGGTGACCCACAGTGGGCACACATTAGAGGCTCACATTAGAGGCCCACATTAGGGGCTACATAAAAAGGAACTGGCAAACTTGAAAGATGCATTACGAGATGCATACACTCAGTAGCTCCAGTTAAGCTCCAAGAGACTACCATTTTCTATGGTAGTGACGAAGGTCAATATTGTGAGAAAAAGTTATTTATAATATTAACTTTGGTGCATACGGTAATAATATTTTCTGCGGCAATAGGAAATTTATACAACTAGTCAATAATTATAAAATAGAAACTAACCCAGGCGTAAAACTTAGTGATTTTATTAAGTGTCAAGATAATTTACAGAACACCGTAATCACTGGGCTCTCACTACTTAAACAAACGGTTTCGTCCAAAAAATTTCGGAAAACAATGACTATTTCTATTTTAGTTTTCGCAATTTCGTTTTTTTCAAACAATTCTTAATAGCGAAAATATATAAATGTAACTTTTAATAGATTGTTCACCATTAATTCTGCAAACTACTATTAATAACTGTAAATTCCAATTAAAGAAAAACACAAAAATAAACTGTAACTAGTTTATTTCTGAAAAGAAAGAGGAAAGGTAGAAGCATTAGGAAGAGGGTAAAATACTCTGAAAAGAAAAACAAGAAGAGCCTTTACTTGCTTCTGCATGCTTTCACTCTTTCTGGGTGTGACCCAGATTTGTCAGAATCGACTTACATCCGATTTATATTTCATCTTTAACTATGAAGTTAAGGTTCATAATTCATTTAACTCGCGACAAAACACCATTTAAATGTCGTTTGGCCAGAATGACTTGTTGTAAGTCCGTGGTGGTTAACAAAATGGTTGAATGTCATATTATATTTAAAATATTAGTAATTATAAGAAGAGTTAGCAATTAAAATAGGCTCATGAATCAACTTTAAGAAGTTTACAGTCTAAATTATTCGTAATTATCATATAAAATGGAATATATATATATATATATATATATATATATTTACTAAATTACCTCTCCAACAGGCTACTCTGACCTAGAAATGATAGATCGAACCAAGGATACTTACTATCGAAGTCCGTTTGACGGAGGTTACAAGGAACCGTTATGATTTTTGACATTTTCGACATTTTAGAAATTTTCCGAATTGTAAAAATAAACGGTTTTTTACATTGGCTAACCTTAATATTGTGCCTGTGTCCGTTTATGATTGCGAGCTACTTATTATGGTTAAAAGTACTTTATTGTACAAACAATAATTTATCATATTGGTGTACAGGAGATAAAACTTATCAATTATTGATCTAGCTTTCGCGTCATATCTTTGTGGTAGGCGAGTCCCCTTATTCTTGTTCTTGTAACCAACTATCGGACAGCGTATGACATTTATATCGAAAGTTATTTTTGTGAAATAATTAGAACTTTTGTTTATTACAGTGGTGTGGGGATATTGGTTACGTATATTGGATTTTATTTGGTTACACCTGTTTTCCTAGCCCGAATCTAGGCCTTGGTGAGCAATTCCAGACTTTTAATTGGTCCTCTTTCGAGTCTCAATGTTTCCCACACCGAAGTGTACACATCCTAAAAAAATTTCCAAAAAAGTGCGTAGTAAAAGGGTGAAATTGCCTGCTGATTTTGTCTGTTATTTAAGCCTCTCGTAAAAAACTAGAGCGCTGTGGTTTTAGACCACAAGAAATGGCAAAAGTTTTTGATGCTTAATCCCCAGTAGTTGGAAATCAAAATCAGTAATATAAAATTGATCTGTAATTCCAGCCTAACATTTTATATTCTCGACATTCTTATTATTTAGATATTCGCCTTTAAGTGATATTTAAGGATATTTTATGTGTGATACAAAAAGATTCGACTAATGTGCTAGTAGACTTATAACGAGGAGAACTACGGAATTTTGCTCATTTGCGGTGTAACCGCGATGGTCTAGAATTGCTGCAAAACATCTATTCTTGCTGGACTTATAAACCCATTAGTAAGGGAAGTAAGACCGTGCAGGTTAAGGGTTACATGCAGAAAATTTCCGATATTTGAGTTTTATTGGAAAAGCTGATTGTTAGTAACTTAGTCCTGCAGACTAAGTCAATACACGCGGTGCATTCAATATGTATACCGAATTACTTTTATTGGACCTTTTTACATTCTGCTTGGTAGAGGATATACAGTGACGTCATAAAATTGTCCCATTTGAAGTGCATAACTACGAGCCTTTAAATTCCACGCGCGGCCTGGCGGGCCATTAACGAATTGGACAGTTTATGAAGTGTTATAAAATTTGATCAAATGAGATATGTAACCAAATCTGGCGCACCTATTATCAAATAAAATTATCGTAGTTAACATAAAATGGTACGTTAAGTACACTGGGATAATTCTTATGGACGAATATTCTATACCAAATATTGTTTGCCCAAAACACTCAACTATATTTGACACAGGTGCTCTAGCGATCCAAGGAAAACTCTAAAAATCTGATGCGCAGACATGACATGCTAGGTGTTATGGTGCATTAAATCTACGGATATAGTTTTAGTGTCTAAGTAAAAATGGTCAAAATAAATTTGGAATAAATAATTTAGGGCTCAACTATATTTCCGGCAGTGATCTATTGGTATAAAAAAGATGTGTCGATGGTGCCATTTCACAAAGGTGTGAATCTGTTTTAGAATCTCTACGGAATGAAGATGTCATGAATATGTGATGCTAGCAAAATAGAAAGGCGGGAGAGGTAGTAGACGTACTCGGATGGAAATCTCACTCCGCATGTGGAAAATGCGCAGGAAATTATTATGGGAGAATTGTAATCAAAGCAATCCAACTACAGAACAGTAAGGGAGAGTCTCGAAATGCCTTCGGTCACAGTCGCTGATAGTGGTAAATACAGCGGAGCAACCGGAACTAGTGACGTCATTGGTTCTGGCATCAAGAAGTCTAGGCTATGCCTTGGTCGGGGATGAATGAAGAAAGTTAATAGATATAATCAAGAATTTGAAGGCATCAATGTGTCGTTTAGATGTCTATTTGTGGGTTCTCCTGGCCGCAGTTGTCTTTCTAAGTGCCGGAGCTAATGCGAGGAATTATGCCAGAATGGACCATAGGTGTTTCCAAAGCTCTGTTCTCTGGGGATTGATATTAATAATTAGGGCAACGGATTTATAACACTCGCAAGAGCTCGACGAATCCAAATGCCTTTAATCCATATGCATTGAGATCGACAGAGATAAGCGCGGTCTCGAATCCGGAGAAAAAGCTTCCACGCTTCGAGAACTAAGGGGGAGAGCTGTGAGTTTTCAGTTGGTGTCACAAACATGAAGATGTACATACGGGAAATCAGTAGAACTATGGCATAGGTAGGATGTAGTGATGTTCACAGGCGCATCTAAGCGACACAGGGATATGGCTTATCATGAACTTGGAACTGATGTAATGACTCACTACTTTTCAGAAAGATAACAAGCATGGGCTATCCATCACACGATAGCATACACGATTTTATCAGCACACACACCCGCTGTAAATACATTGGGGCGAGTCATGGAGTTTATGTTGGGCATATAGGAACCCAAGTTCCACTTACCAACTAAATGACATGAGGTTGATATTTGAAACGGCTGAGAAGAGATACATTTTGCTTAACATCTACTGGATAACCACAACGTATCCGATCGAAAATTTGGAATTAAGACTTACTTATAAACTGGAATGAAGAATGGAATTGACATCTTCGAGAACAATGAATGTTTATTTGTTTATCATCAATGATGCAGTTATTTGTTAATTAAAAATATTAAAATGAATTATTATAATCTACGAACCAGTGATTCGACGATAATCAATAAAAGCATCATTACTGATTTGGAATCAAGTCCAACATAAATGAATAACTATATAAGCGACTATTCTTCAGAAAGTTAGTTTTAATTTCAGAATACTGTGTTGAAGTAAGTGGGTTATTATTTTTGGATACGTGCCGTGCTGTATATGCGCTTATGATATTGCTACTGATAATTGCCGAGGTCTTTACTCCTGCACAATTTCCAGGTGGTATTTTCTAGCCTTGCTTATTTCCTTAAATAAAAGGAAACAAGTTTTCGTTTGTAATAGAAAACATTACCACAATACCCGGTCTCCTCCGATATACACCATTATACACGTCCAATATTACGTCCAATATACACCATGGCTCGTCCAGTATACACCATTACATGCCATGGCATTTGTTTAAACTAACTTAGGTTTAATTTCTTAGCAATTATGCTACCAAAATTATTAAAAGATTTTAGAATCTACTGAGCTTAGATGTTATGTATTATTTTTATTTGTCAGATAATATATCTTTAAGCTTTATATTAAGTTCATCAGTTCTGGGACATAAGGGTCCATACTAATTTTGGAATTCATACAAATTTTGTAATTGTATGGATATTAACACACCAGGCTGCTGGGTGTTTCATCTGAAAGGCTAGCAATCCACGCTATAATAGTTGCATTTTCATTTTATATTCTGCAAACCTTGGTATTATGATAGTTATTATAGATAGATAGAATTGAGGGAAACCGTGAGAGAGATGGCGTTTATCCAGAGCGACGAGCAAGTCAGATCATGCCGGCGGAGCGTCTTCTAGAGGCATGCAATGAATGATGGAATTCTTTTGAATAGAATAATTTGAAGGAAGCCGATCATATCCGGATCATTGTTATAAGTTGAAAGTATTAGTAACAGATCAAAAGCTTAAAATAGAATAAACTCATTCTATTTAAGTGAACCAATTTTATTAATACATGAAATTAGTGATGCAGTTTGAAGATGAAGATGAAGACAAAAATTATGGTAGGCTGAAATACTTAATTTTGGAAGTATATATCGAATTGGGACTTCTTGGTGTGCATCGAATAGGGACTGCTTGGTGTGCATGAGTCGTAGAGCAAACGTTTACCAAAATTAGGAGAAAAAGAGGAAAACCACAATTTGAAAATTCAAACAGTAATCATGGCGACAGTACACTAGATATGTTTCAGTTCTAGATACCAAATAATTTATGCACGAGTTCATCGCGGCCAAGAGTAGATAATGATGGTTCCACAGATGGGCTTTGTTTTGCTAAACTTTTAATCCAAAAATGAAAATACGCTTCAGAATTAACTAACCTGCACATTATTCAAATTGAAATGGAGGAGGCGTTACGAATGTGGAATAATATGTATATAGATGGGAACATACCAAATATAATACTGGATGTAGAGAGTGGTTACAACAAAGGTTTAACACTGGATATAACGGAAAGTAGAGAAGGACCAGAGACTAATTATCTCCCGAATTTGATGGAGACACCAATAGAAACATTGATTTTGTCCAAGAATTAAGACTGCAAATAAATAATAGACGCATACGCTGATAATATTGGAAGTACAAGATTGCATATATGACATGGCAAAAGCTAACTTCTAAGAGTTAGATGAAATAACGAGAAACATTGAAGTATAATAGTTAATATAGCTTGTACATGCTGGTTAAAGAACGTAGGTGTTGGACTTTAACGGAGCAGCCATCTGATTGGACAATTCTGGTTTAATTCTAGCTTAATAAAATTTGCTTAAATCGTAATTATGATTTTATCGTAAAAGACGCCAAATATCTGTTCACATTCGGTTCAATATCTAGTATAACCTCAAGTACAAATCGTATTAGACCAAATTTAAGGTTCATTACTTTAGGTTATATTAGGAACCGTTTTTCTGACGTATCTTGTTTTTAAAATATGAAACCCGGATGAAATAATAACCAGTTAACTATATTTAGGGAAGGACAAGTCAGGACGATCTGATCATTTACGAAGTCATATTGTTGAGCAGTCGAATATATGCAAACACTGTGGTAATGGATTCTATCAAACAGATATCCTAGGAAAACATAAGGCTTGTTTTAGTACTCTATTATTATGAAAGTGATAAAAAATCAAACTATTTTGCATATACTAGTAAACTTCCAAAATAATAGCTTATCTATCGCCACGATCTGTTTTCACGTACTAATACATAAAAGTGCTGCGAACGAAAATCCCAGTTGACTGGAAATACTAGACCCTATAAAGAAAGTTTCAGATGCGAATATTGCTCGAAAGCCTTTTCAATGAAAGCTTCCCTAACTAGACACTTACGAATCCACACTGGAGAAAAACCTTTCGAATGTGAACATTGCTCGAAAGCGTTTTCAAACAAGTCTTCTCTAACTTCACACTTACGAATACACACTGGAGAGAAACCTTTCAAATGCGAACTTTGCTCGAAACCATTTTCAATCAAATCTTATTTAACTTTACATTTACGAACTCACACTGGTGAAAAACCTTTCAAGTGTGAACATTGCTCGAAAACATTTTCACAGCCGTCTAATCTAGCATTACATTTACGAACCCACACTGGAGAAAAATCTTTCAAATGTGGACTTTGCTCGAAATCATTTTCAGTCAAATCTTCTCTAACTTTCCATTTACGAACCCACACGGGAGAAAAACCATTCAAGTGTGAACATTGCTCGAAAGCATTTTCGCAGACGTCTAGTTTAACACTACATTTACGAACACATACGGGGGAAAAAGCTTTCGTCTGCGAACTTTGCTCGAAAGCATTTTCAATAAGACAAAACCTGACTAAGCATTTACGAACACACACTGGAGAAAAACCTTTCAAATGCGAATTTTGCGCGAAATCATTTTCAATCAAATCTTCTCTAACTTTACATTTACGAACCCACACTGGCGAAAAACCTTTCAAATGTGAACATTGCTCGAAATCATTTTCAATCAAATCTGCTCTAACTTTACATTTACGAACCCACACTGGAGAAAAGCCTTTCGAATGCGAATTTTGTTCAAGAGCATTTTCGGACAAATCTAATCTAACTTCACATTCACGAACACACACTGGAGAGAAACCTTTCAAATGCGAACATTGCTCGAAAGCATTTTCACAGACGTCTTCGTTAGCTAAACATTTACGGACACATACTGGAGAAAACTCCTTCAAATGTGAATTTTGCTCAAAAACATTTACACGGAAGTATTACTTGGAAGAACATTTACAAATCCATACGAGCGCTTGAACATAGTTCGAATTTATAATGGTCAGAGGAGTGAATGAAAATTGTTCGAAAATTTTCCATCTATAATTATACCCGCATTCCGTGCAATTGTATGGTGTTATTCGATTGCAAATAAACAACTTTTTGGTATTAATGACACCTTTTATCTCGCAAATCTATGTCGCTCTCCACCTACTATATTTGCCTTACTGTCGTCTCATTGGCGGACCAATTTATAAATTACCGTATTTTACTGTAATATAATTAACCGTCACGGTATATAAATAATTATTGCTCACGGTATTATTTGGCACAAGATTGCCAGTTCCCATAACTTGA
>SCLF01120614.1:0-10755 GCA_004367975.1 Mesochordaeus erythrocephalus
TAATATAGGAGAAATTACTGAACCCATTGAAAGACCAGAAATTTGTCTATAATAAGAATCTAATGTTTCGAACGCTGTAATTTTTTGGCAAATACCAGGAAGGAAAGGTTCAAAAATGTTACGTGGTATATTATCAATAGTTATATCATTAATAATAACAGGTTCAAAATTTTTTGTAGGGTTTTCGTAAATGGTGTCTAATATGTATTTTAGAGTATAATCAAGGTCAATACTTGGATATAGTGATTTAACATCAAATGAAATCATTTTATAATTAGGTGTGTTAAAATTATCCTGGTTTTTAATAAACCATTGTGTAAATTCTTTAGTAGAATTTAAACTATGTAATATTTCAACATTAAACTTTTTCAAAATGGGTAAAATAAATTTCTCAGTCCAACTTACTAATGAATTTAGACTTGAAACAATTGGTTTAACTGGATGCTCTGTTTTATATATACCCATACGCTTTTTTTAATTTTGGCACGGTTTAATTTTATATAATGTTTGTTTTGTTATATATGGTCCAAGCTTCTTAATTAATTTATTTAATTGTAATATATCAGTATCTAGTGGATTTTTGGTTAATTTTGTATATTTATCAGGTTTTTATTAATTTTTCTATATAATCCTTTTTATATAATACGTAAGGATTCTTCGATTTATCAATTTTACATAACAGTATTACCGGGTTATTTTTTAGAAATTTAGATAAAACATTAGCATAATTGTTATTAGATATACAATTACGGAATTTAGAAAACTAAATAATTAATTTACCTTTAACTTCAAAAATTGTTATTGGATGAACATTTTGCATATTTAGACCATTTATTATTCAATTTTTCAAATTGAGATAACAAATGTGCATCATTAGATTTACCACCTATTGAATGTTCAGACTCAAATTTTAAAATTTTTAGTATTTCAATAGGAAGTTAAATTAATTATTGTTATTTTTTCAGGTTCATTAGATAATTTAAAAAAAAATCTATTACGCATATTATCATTATATAATTCATTTTTACTTATTATATTTTTCAATTTAAAAAAATCATTACGTTTTTGACCTTTAGATAGACAAATAATAAATTTATCAAACAAAAAATTGAATTAAACAATATTCGTTCTTGGTTTTCTTTAATTTCGTTCTTTAATCTTTCTGTTATTTTTTGTTGGATAGTAACTGGTGACCAATTGACATTCTTTAAGAATTTAGGGGAAATTTTGGTAACGTTGGGTTGAAGTTTATAGTTGAGGCATTTCTGTAAATATGCCAGGCTTTTCTCAGATCGATGGAGTTTAGTCATCGTTCTTTGAAATATCTGGTACTGTCCATTATCCATTGAATAATTGAGTTGATTTATGTTGACAGACATAAATATTAATATATTTAACTTATATATATATATTTGCTGTAATAAATTAATTATATTAATATTTATGTCTGTCAACATACATCAACTGAATTCTTCTTATAGTGTGTCCTTTTCTCCAGAGTCACCATTGCCATAACTCTTTTAACGCAAACACTAACTTCTGCAGTAGTTCGTTCGTGTTTTCCGCATGCCAGATTTTACTGGCATGGCTTGAATCATGTTACCCTGAACATGAGTCTTCAGTGCCAGTCTAGTGGTTCACCTCTTTGATCTAGTTGATCCTTTTGTTTACCCGGATTGTTGCATCGCTTCATCTTACTTATCCAGGAGCTAAGATGCTAAAGCTGAACTCCTCCCAACAACCCGAAACTCAAGCATCATCCTTGAGGATGGTCTGAATTTTTCTCTGACCGTGGGTTTTTGCTCCATGTATGAAATTCAAAGGAGCTCCGGTCTGCGCTAGTTCTAAGAGGTTCGCTATGTCCACTTGTTCTATAACGTTTTTTAGCTTAACATTGAGCTTAACATTTCCGCATGCCAGATTTTACTGGCATGGCTTGAATCATGTTACCCTGAACATGAGTCTTTAGTGACCAGCCTAGTGGTTCACCTCTTTGATCTAGTTGATCCTTTTGTTGACCCGGATTGTTGCATGGCTTCATCTTTCTTATCCAGGAGCTAAGATGCGGTTCCTTTTCTCTGATCACCGCGGCCGCTAACCATCTAAAGCTGAACTCCGCGCAACAACCCGCAACTCAAGCATCATCCCTGAGTATGGTCTGAATTTTTCTCGAACCGTGGGTTTTTGCTCCATGTATGAAATTCAAATGAGCTCCGGTCTGCGCTAGTTCTAAGAGGTTCGCTATGTCCACTTGTTGTATAACGTGTTTTAGCTTAACATTGAGCACCACTTTGGAGTCTCTCTCTTGCGCTCTTGTTCTCGCTGCTATAATTACTCTCAGTAATTACTCATGCATTAGGCTCTCTGAGGGCCTTTCCCATCTTGATGCTATCGTAGATGGAATATTCTCGTTGTTGCAAAGCCCAATTTTAATTGGCATCGGCTCATGCCAGGTTTCAACCTCCACCAGATTTGTTGTTGACAGAACGTTTGCTGTCTCCGTAAAATCTTCCCTCCATCCTTCAGCCTGAAGAAATGACCGTGACCTTGTCAAACAAGCTAAGTTCAAAGTCCGTTACTTGTGGTAAGCGGAATTGTGCAAAAGCTCCCGCACTACGCATGTCCGTTATCCATGTGCCCATGTGAACATCCTCTCTCTGAGCATGGGTTGACGCTACCGTGATTTTGGACCACCAGCCCGCCGCATATACAGCGGTCATTGGTCGTTTCAGTCTAGCTTGAGTTCTGTCCCAGACCCCTAATTTCTGGTGAAACAGCATGCCGTCCCACACTTGTAGCGCTGTATAGTTTTCATCCTCATACTTCCAAGTGAATAAAGCGAACCAAAAATTATTTTGTATCACTGTTCATTTTAAGCCTCAATGCTATTTCCGCCTGCAACTCTTTCTTAGCAGTTCCTCCATGAACTGCTATGTTCCATCTGAACAGTCTACTCGTTTCGTTTGTTCGAATCGAGAAACGTTGGACTTAATAGTAATTCGCTATTGCGGTCAAGATCTAAAGATAATATTTGTTATTCATAATGGTTCAACTTTAATTACCCTTAGTTTATGTTGATTTATCTTTTTCTGATGTTTCCACATCTTTTGCAACTCTTTATCAAAAAGAAGGAACAGGACCTTTGCTGGCTTCCCTCACCCTTCCAGTGACGGTATGGGCCATACGGTTAGTCGTTCGAACCTAATCATCATCCGCGGATTATGCGCCAGCTCTGCCGTAATGTCTTGCCCAAATTTTTCTTAAAACTCTGCAAACGACATCCTAAAGGGTTGAATTATATGTATTCAAGGGGAGACGTGAACATGCTTGCTAAGAGCTTGCTATCACGAGCTCACCGCCAAAAACTTATTATCAAGTATTTACGGTCAGGAACTTACTATCAAGCTCAACTTTATGTAGGATTGCTATCCAAGCTCACTTTGTTCAAGCTTATTCAGCTTGGTGCTTCCCTGAAGCTACATCTCCGTTCGGGATTCTGATGCTATGGATTCTGATGCTATGGATTCTGATGCTATGGATTCTGATGCTATTATGATGCTATTCTGATGCGTTCGGGATTCTGATGCTATGGCCACAGGCCTTACCGTTAAAAGCTTACCGTTAAGGGCTACTCTTGCTCAGGCTTGCTGCCCAAGTCTACCTTGTCCCAGCTTACTTCCATCTTGACGCTTCCCTGAAGCTACATCTCCAATCAGGCTTTAGACGCTGCCTGGTGCCTGTGCCCATAGCTTGTGATTGTCTCTTTCCTAAAAGACAGTGACAACCATTTGAACTAAGACTCAAAGCCTCTGCGCTTAGTGCATCGTGAGGAAACTTACTATCAAGAGCGTAAGAGATTACTTGAGAGCTGACTGTTAAGCTCTCCTAAGGACTTACTGTCAAGAGTTTACCTCCAAGCACTTACTGCTAAGCGCTGACCGCCAAGCGTCCACTGTCACGCGGTTACTGTGAGGAGCTTATTTGAGAGCTTACTATCAAGGGCTCCCTAGAGCTTACTGTCAAGCCCTTACTGTGAAGAGATTCCTATCGCGCACCTACTATCAAGAACTTGAGCGCTTGCTTGGGAGCTAACTGTTAAGCGCTCCTAAGTACTTACTGTCAACCACTTACCGCTAATAGCTTACTGTAAGGAGCTTACTGTTAAGCGCTTACTTAGGAGTTTAGCGTCAAGAGTTCCCAAGAGCTTACTGCCAAGCACCTACTGTGAGGAGCTTACTATCGAGAGCTTAAGAACTTACTTGAGAGCTAATTGTTAGGAGCTCCTAATGGCTTGCTGTCAAGAGCTTACCGCCAAGCACTTACTGCTAAGAGCTTACCGCCAAGCGCTTACCGCTAAGCGCTTACTGCAAAGAGCTTACTGTGAAGCACAAAAGCTTAAGTAAGCTCTTGTAAATAGCTTACTTAAGCGCTTACTGTAAGCGCCTAGTATCATGAACTTACTTTGGAGTTTACCGTCAAGAGCTCCCAAGAGCTTACTTCCAAGCACATACTGTGAGGATCTTACTATCAAGAGCGCGCTTACTGCTAGGCGGTTACTGCTAGGCGCTTACCACCAAGCGCTTATCGCTAAGCGCTTATTGTCAATAGCTTACTTGACTGCTTACTTGAGTGCCTACTGTAACGAACTTCATGTCGAGAGCTTACTATCAAGAGCTTGCCGCTCAGCGCTTACTGTTAAGAGCTTACCGCCAAGAGCTTACTGTCAACAGCTTACTGTCAAGCGCTTGCTACCAAGAGATTCCTGCCAATAACTTACTGCAAGGTGGATCCTAGCTCAGGCTCGCTGTCAGCTTGAAGCCACTCCAGAACGAAGTGAATCAAGGAGTAACTTACGAGGTATCTTCGCCAACCAACCCTCGCTCTCATACTTTTTTACTGAGAGCGGTTAAAGTTCTACCTTGCTTTTCCAAGCAGGTTTTAGTAGAAGATACAGTACACCGAATGCTTAGAGTTTAGCCTCATGGTTGCCTCCTTCCTAAAAGTAAAAGCAACCATTTGAACTATGGTTCGAATCTCCAGCACCTAGTGCATCAAGGAGTTCTTGTGGTTTCTGTTCACCACCGGACCCGCGCTCTCGTACTTCATATACTGATAGGGCTTTAGCTTCTACCTTGCTTACCCAAGCAGGTTTATAGGGAAGCTACAGTTCACTATAAGCTTAGAGCTTTGCCTGGTGTCTGTGATAATAGCTTCATGGTTGCCCCTTTTATAAAAGACAGAGGCTACCATTTTTACTATAATTCGAAGCTCCAGGTCGTAGAGCATTGTGGAGTACTTGTGTTCTATTTCCAACACATGATTCGCACTCTCATACTTATATTCGGAGAGGGGTCAAGCTTTAACCTTGCTAATCCCAGCCGGCTAATCCCTACCAGAGGTTTCTAATTCCCCAAGCATGCCCTTGGGCTATGTGCGAAGTCCAAGGGTAATTGCACTTTGAACCCGGGTGCAAGGTGTTCTCATTCAGGTCATGTGGTCAATATAACGTCTTCCTTGTTTTGAAACAATTTATAAAAGGCCTAAATATCGCCTACGTTTCAGCCATGTGACCTATCTGCCACCCGAGTCCCTGCAAAACGCCCGGGCACCATTCTGGCCCATTCCCATACCGTTTTTTTTTAATTTTTCCATTTTCTCTTTTAAATAATGTAATTCAAAAAAACTCGGCCTCGTTATTCGTGATGCGAGAGTGTGAGAGTTTTGGATTGGCAAGTTTAGACCATGATCCGACCACCAGCGCATTCTTACTAATCTCTTTGTTCGTCTTTGAATAATAATGAAATTGCGAAGATGGAAGCTATCGTTTTTGTTGTTGATCTTAAGTAACCAAAAGGTTGCCTGCAACTTATATCAACCAAAGCTTGCCTAGGAGATATCATGCCATATTTTATTAAAAGCTGTATTTTCACCAACCTTCACTTTTGGATCTTCCCGAAATTCTGTTCGACTAAATATTTGCCAACGAACTGTCTCTACCTTTTCATCAAATAATCATTATCATAAACATTATCAAATAAAATGCATTTTGTTGGATATATTTTACGAATACTGTCGGCAAACCCTCTGATTTATATGCGAAATATCGAATTTACTACAACTCGTGCGTTTTGTAATATCTTGTAATAATGTCTAAATGTTTTATACGTGCTTTATAGTCTTAGAAAACACCAAATGTCAAGCTGTTCACTGATGTTCTAATTCTGAGAGTTATCACCCACTGTGATTGACTTGATCGTTAAACCACGCTAATCGTTAGAATCAGTTGACCCAGCATTAAATAATTAAGACCTAGTCGGTGAACAAACGCTAGATTAGAGACTTGAATATGGATAGTGGCACCTAAATTGAAAACTCTCTGGCGAATGACCACACAAATTAGTGCCACCTTTACTATTACTATCGTAGTTGATATTATTAATATCAAGCTTAGTTTGACAATATATTAGTAATTTTTGTGTGGATGTTTTCTGCCATTATTACTATTAACCCGCAAACTGCACGAATGGTTCTACCCATACGCTGGAATCTACGCGCTTCCGCACACTCGTGAAACTCACTATTTCAGTTCTATATATATCTTTTCGTGTTGTTGATTTCGCGTATAAGGCCTGCTTTGAATAGACAATTTCCTATATATTTACTAACATTTAAGCTGTTTTCGGTCAAATATCCGTCTTTTATTTTTGTATCTCATATTCTTCCGCTTATCCTCCTCTTCCTCTGTACCGACCGGGGGCGTATTCCGCCCAGGAAAATTTGGGATTGATTTGGTGCCGGGTTTCCCTATCACTATCGACCCCTTTATTATAATTAGTTTATTTTTTATCTCATATTGTTCGCCAAATTTGGCTCTATTCTGCCAATGCATTTGGATAATTTTATATATAGCAAGATGTATAAAGCCAAAACAAAATAATACTAATTCTCGAAGATTTCTCATTTGACACGAAATAATTTTTCATTTTTTTTCAAAAGGTTTACGAATGAATATTAAGAGTTACGTACCATTATATACGCTTAAATTTGTAGGTCGGATAAATATCCACGGGAAGTATTTGTCCTGTTCTTTCAGCAATTTTTGGATTTTTCGTTTTTTGCGTTCACTTCCGTTCACAATTCGGGGCAAAAGTTATCCTAAAATAAGCGCACGAAAATTTGGTTAGAAGTACCGCTCGATGTTTTCCTAACTAAGACAAAGCTGTCCTAAATTGTAAAAAAAAATATTTTTTTAAAGTGTCATTTTCTAAGTACCTGTAGGTACATAATTTTTTTGAAGATACTTCTACGCTAGATGTCGTCCGGCCAACAATTTGGTGTAATTACCGATTCGAATAACCAATTTCCGGTTTTTAGCCTCCACTTCCACTGGTACTTCTGGTCTTAAGGTACGTTAAAAAACGGGAAAAGTTTGGATGGGGTCCTGTATGGCAAATTCGTCGCGGAACTACTGCAACAGAAGTTATGCTCCGATTAGTGGCACAGATTTCAGCTTGCGGGTTAAGTATACATTTGAATAACTTCTATGTCGGATGAAAACTAAATAAAATCAATTTCCACTCAGAATTCTAGAAAACATAAAACTATCACGGGTTCGGTTTTGTATAATAAACTGTATTTTTGTTTTGTAGATATAACTATTCTCCGAATACGTCAACCCTTATTATGTATATAACTGGAATGCGAATAATGTGAGTCATGTTTATGGTACTTGGGATGTTAGCGAAATTGTAAAGAACATATTCAACAGACAACAAAATAATTATTAAAATTAATAACATATTTACAAAATAGTTATATAATAAAATGACACAAAATATGTTGCATAATAATTCCATGAATAAATTACTAAATGAAAAGATTATGATAATTTAAGAGACTTTCAAGTCGCGGAAAATTCGACTTCATTATGTACGGTATACATTTAACTCCTGTGCACTCTTTTTGGAACATAACTCCGCTGCACCCTTTTGAGCAAATTTAGACTCATAGACTCTTCTTGTTTTCTCTGTTATTGCGTCTATAAATGTTACCTCAATGAGATAAGAGTGTACGGTCTAGAAAAAAGGAACGCGAAAAACACAATCTGAAAAGTTCAATTTTCTTTAAGTTGAATTTTTGACAACGTCTACCACTAGCCGGCATGAATTTTCAATGTCAGATTAGAAATAGCTGGTCAATTTTTCGACGTTAAGTTTTTTATTTCTAGGTACATTTCCGGTTGTAATTTTGTTGCGTAAGTTCTGTCAAGGTCTGCGCCATAGAATTAATGTCCGGAAATACTAGTCAACGTGTTGTTGACTAAGATGTATCCCACGCCGAAATACTGTGTGACTCCCAACTCCAAAACATCAATTTCAGGTTTTTAGGTAGCACTTCCGGTGGTACTTCAAGTCTAAAAAGGGCCGTAAAAATAGCCGCGTGGAATTTGGTTCTGCTCAGTTTTGAATAAAACGCAAAAAACTGGTCGATGAATAAAAATAGGCTCCAAGATGCAAAGGAGTTAATAATGTATTTACTGATGAATATTATTCATAATAATTTATTGTATACTGGTCCAATCACAATATTAACACAATAATAAAAATAACATAATACCAAACTATAACTCTGCTACGTGGATATTAATTTCAAGCTGGGACTTCCAGTTTAATGGCGTTACAAAATATAGAATGCTCGTTTTTATGCTACGTGTTGCGTATAAGTTCGACACGAAACTAATTACAGTGGCGTGTGTAAATATGGGACTCATAGGGTTTAATTCGTACGCTGTGATTTCAATCACGCCAAATTTAATAATTAAATAATCACCCCACTTGTTACTATTTTGCGCTGAAAATGATCATGTTTTGAAGAAACTTAAATTTTAACTCCTGGGGCATGGCAGCTGCCTGAGCTAAATTGTGGTAGATTCATTGGACACCTGGGCATCCAATAAAAACATCTAAAATCTACTGAGATTATTTGTTTTAATGCTATGGACCTCGAAATTCACATTCTTCAAAAACCTTTCGGGATCCATGGGTTTAAAAAGAATAATCAGAGCATATTTTAGATGCTTTATTGCATGCCCAGATATAGAATTAATCTATCACAATTTAGTTCGTCAGCTGCCATACCTCCAGGGGTTAAAATTTACGTTTTTTGAAAAAAAAGTCATTTTCACCACGAAATAGTAACAAGGTGGGTGATTGGATATAGATCATGTCCGTATTTCTGTTTCCGCATTCTGCGTCGGATTTGTTTTATAAACCTCGTCTCCTTAGGCCTTCGGATTTTTTGTTTTGAAACCCTCAACCTCTTGTTCACGGTTGACTGATTCCTGACAAACGAATTTTGCACCTGTGAGATCAATTACGCCCTCAATTGGCCAAGAACTTTGGGGAGACGACTAGATTATACTCGTAGAAATCACTGTTCCATCAGCTCTAAAGTCGCGATATTGGTACACTGTTTAAAGAAACCGCTTGGTCGTTTTTACCACCGACCCCGTTTTTAGCATTGAAGGCCATGGCGGGCCTTAGAAAATTGAATTCGGAATTTTGTCTACAATTTTCAGACAGGAAATACCGCCGGAAGTGTCGGTTAAAACCAGGAATTGATTATTTTAATCGCGAATCACACCAAATTGTTGCCCGAGACGACGCCTAAGGGACACTTCAAAAAATACAGTGTTTTACAATTTAAGACAGCTGAGTCTTAGATAGGAAAAATCGAGAAAAATTCCCGTCTAGACTTTTATTGCGCTTATTTTAGGGTACCTACAGGTCAGAAATTTTGACTGGAAATGAACGTTGAAAATTGGTTGAACTATCAACCCGGTCAGAATTTAGCGGACACGAGAAACAATCTGGTTAGGGACACGTATTCTCCCGAAAACTTGATTTATTCTTATATCCCAAAACCGTACGACCTAACAATCCAAAAAGGAGTCATCATATGAGTAATAATCACGTGATTCCTCTCTCTGTTCTTACACTACAATTTAGAGACTACTCTCTACCTCATCCACAAGCGATTATTACTCATCTTCTGTATCGAGCTGAACGCTCTACCAACTGAACTACAAATTCACGCCTCCAGTTCAAACTTTCAAGGCTACATTACTTCTACTACTTTTTACTATACCTACTTATGTCAGTAACTTCAATAAAAGCGGCGCTACAGTGAATTCTAGTAGAATTATACCGTGGACGGAGTGACGAAGCCGTCGACAAGAGCTTTATCGCCGTGCTACAGCATACGCTGAATATTCCGGAGGTTATCTGGTAACCCACTTAATACGATGCGTATAATTACATATTGCACACACTTTCGCAAAATCGTAATGCGACGATTAATCAAAATATCAGAAAGAACCATAACAAGACTTTATTTACACTAATATTATTTGGATGAAAACCACGAAATGAAACCCGAATGCGCTAAGAATAGGACACAAACGTCCAGTTTATACTTATTTTTTTATTCATAATCAAATAAATGAGATCGTATTAGATGCAGTCCATAAAAGCCGGTGGGGTGAAATTTTCAATTTCTTTTTAATTTTTCAAAAAAATAGTTACATTGAAGTCATAAAAATTCTCCGATTTGAAGAGGCCAATTACGAGCCTTTAAATTCCACGCGTTGATATTAGGTGTACGGAACAAAGCCGCTGATCAATTGGCGCGTGATCAAATATACGAATGGTAACTAATGGTGACTTCATTCAAAGACCTGGCGGGACATTAACGAAT
>SCLF01120725.1:0-10750 GCA_004367975.1 Mesochordaeus erythrocephalus
CTATTTTCAATCATCTACGAGTTTATCGGGTTTTACTCGAAACTGAGCAGTGGTGGGTCAGAATGCCCCCGAGGACTCCCCGTGTTTCGTTTTTCTAGAAAACCAAAAATAGTTCTCGGGATATATAATAGTATTAGTGAGGAGTTAATTGGATATAGTGCATTTTATGCACTAGAATACATGTATTTCAAGACTCGAATTTTGTGAACAATTAAGATCATAATAAGCAGTGCGCCATAAAAGCCTTCAAATTAAGTGGTAATTTAACAGAGAACCTTATTTCTAACTGGGAGAACGCCGCCTTAGGTGGTTACAAGGACGAACAAAAAAAATCATCCAATGTCATGCATGCAGTTGGATCTCGGTTACAGACGGACCTGAAGGACCTTTCACAATGGGTGTACCAAACGATTTGGCACAATGCAAATGGCTTATTGCCAATGACAAAATAAGTGATGACAACTACGCTGATGGAGATTCTATCCAAGATGAACAAGGGGAAACTACTAAAATAGACAAATTCATCAACGGTTTTACTGCTGGACTTTACAAAATGTCAGTTACATGTTTTACAACCGATACCACAGAGAAAATCTGCAAGGCATTATACGGGTTTACAAAACAAGTATTACTCTTAATGCCAAAGCAGTTCGACAAAAGTTTTTCACGACGTGAAATTCCTACTTGGAAAGCTCTAATGAAACGCATTAGGCTAAATGCTAAATTAGAACCCAAGGCCGAATCACATTTCCATTTAACGACAACTATTTTCAAAATTCTAGATGGTAATGATTCGGTTGTAAAAAATACCAACCTATTAACAGGTTTCTTATTTTACCGCATGCCAGTTTCACAAGCGGAAGAAATCAGTAGAGCTTTTGTAGCACAATTGCCACAATCATATACGTATAAAGGATGGCACGAAAATAGGCCTACCTTATACAAAGTCATGGACCAACATTCCAATAAAGCGAGAATTAATGCCCTGGAAGAAGACATGAGTAACAAAAGCATACATGATTTCCCAACGGAGCACAGGCCCTCTGATGAATCAGAAATAAGTTTGTTAAATACACCACTCTAAACGTTAAAGCGATTAAACGTTAACGTGCCAACTAAACGTTAACGTGCCACTTTTTCGACTTTTTCGTCTTTTTCGTTAACGTGCCATTTTTTATTTTCGTTAACGTGCCATTTTTTAAACGCGAGTGGTGTATTAATCGACTCGATAAGCGTCGAGTGAAACAAAAATGTACAAATTCAGGTTACAGAAAGAGCAATAAGCAGTTATCTAACAGCCGCAATAACGGTAACAAAGACAGAAAAAATAGGTGTTACTCATGCTCTAGCGTTTCGGGGGATAGCCATTACCACGATATAGGACGAAATTGCTCTCGATTGGTATAACTTAATCAAGGCAACAACAACCGAAACAAGTTTAACTCCCAGAAATCAAACTCGCAAAACGAAAATTATCGCAACAATATTCCAGAACATCCAATACAAAAAAATATCCAAAATTATAGTGGAAACAATCAAAATTTAATTGATTAATATAATACAAACCAAATTGGATACATGGAGGATGAAGTTTTCTGGAATAAAAGTATAGTCCATAAAACACCTTAGTCAATTTTGCACCGGTATATGAAGGAAGTCTTGAGCATATAGATAAAAAAAGCATCACGAGAATACACGTCATGTTTGACAGTGGTGCAGAGAGAAGTCTTCTCCACGAAATTTTACTAAAAAAGTAAAATATATCAAAACAGCTCAAAGATCAAAAATCTTTAGAGGAGCAAGTGGACATACAATAAGCTTATGGAACACTTCACATTGCAATTAAATTAACAAATAATGTTACATATTTGTTAAGAAATGTTATAGTATCTAACAATCAAAATGCGTCTAAAGAAATATTGATAGGGCGTACTGATATGATTCGTTTGGTGTAGGTCCTCTTAGCCATCACACTTACCCTATGCGCCAGATCGCAAGTCTGGTAGTAAACTAGAGGTAGTAAAATTGAAATAAGAATAGGTATACATGGACCATTGCGGTACATCACAGCGCAGAAAAGAAAGATCTGCATACAGCCATTGGATATAGGAAATTCTGGTTCGGAGTCCTGGCTTGGAAGAATCCCAAGTGAGAAACGGTAGCCATAGAAATATGGGATGCCACGTCGAAGTCATCGAAAGTGGAGAAATGGCAAAGAACCATAGGACGAGAAAATCCGGACATCCCGCTGGAAAGAATAATCGGCGTTTGGGAGAATGTTCGACGGAGCCAGCTATTACTAAATGAGGGCTGGTGGTCATGTTTTAAAAGGTTTTCTACGCACAAGCACATAGAGGACGTAAATTTACAAGTCTGGTTAGGGGAAGTTCACAGGGTAGGAGCGTTCGGAGAGAAGAGGTTGGCAGAGGTGAAAAGCTTTGAGCTGATCTTACTAACCAAACCGGAGGTGATGCCAGCAATGGAAACGAGGGGTACGATAGAGGATTTTACCCAAACGGAAAATCGTGTGGTTACGTGTGGATTATCTAAAACAAAAGAGGCCTACGAGGCATTAAGGAGAAAGTTGAATCAAACGGATGAACTAAAAGAGCCGAGACGGTTAATGAATACAGTTCTAACGAAAATGCTCGTAGGCAACAAGAAAGTTTTCTACGAAGTCACGAGAAAGCGAAGGATTTCGCACAGTCGGGCCAAGAGAAAATGGAGAATGACATAATAATAAAGCCCATCATAGAGAAGATGGATATAGGAGCATTGCTGGTTCTAGCGCAAGCAGCAGCAATGTTAAACATTTCATTGGATAAAGTTTGTCAAAACAAGAGACAAACATAACAGCTTGACTGGAAGATAAACTCGGCGAAGGTGGATACGGTTTTCTTTGAAATCAGTGTACTGACGTCGGAAGATTCCGAAGATTCCAAACCGTTCGTAAGTTTCTTACAACGGTTGGTGGGAGGTTGTAGCTTTTGGTCAAGTGCCAGGAAATGTCAAATACTGGGGAAAACAAGACATAGGGAAACACCATTTTACGGCGGGACAAACCAAACGAAATCTCTTCAAGCTGATGGACTGGAAGCATTTGGAAGATACAACTATTAAAATGGAACTGGAATCAGATTCAGACACGCCTGAAATTGTCTGGAGAGAATGGAATGGTATGAAGCTGCCATTCATAACAAGCATTCCATCAGGAAATTTTCTACGGAACAAAATAAACAGCAAACAGAGAATGTAAGGCAAACAAATATCGAAGCCGTAACTATACAAATCCTGAAGACTCTATCGGAATGGAAACAGGAACCAATGATACCAAAATGGAAAAATGATACCAAAATAGGGAAACGATGTGTGCCAGCGGGATTCTGGATCTGAAAAACTGGGATGGTAAACTTTCCACAAACCATGAATATCCAGAAACACTGGCAAAGCCTACTGAGAGAAGGAAATGAGGAAGAAGGGGTCGTTAAACCGAAAATTTCCGCTAAAAATGCACACTCATGAGAAAGTACGACAGATAAATACACTACAGGAGATGGTAAATAATGTTCCGATTATGACGATAGACTGCGAGGAAGATGGTTCGGGTCACGGCAGCAAAAAGTAATTTGAACTGGAACAGGATATCATCCTGGGACCAGCCAAGATTGCAAAGAGTGGAACAAACGAGGACGAAGTTTGTAACTGAAAAATAAAGCCGTCGTATCACAAAGATTTGGTCCAAACGAGAATCCAACAAAATGGGCAACCAAGTCAGCGAAATACAAAGAATTGGCTTGATACATGGCAAGGCTCGGGGCTAGCCTTAGAAGATGCGGTGCGTAGGTTCATGGCCATCACACGCCTGAGACAAAGAAATGTGACGGTGACGTGCAGCATATTAGCCACAGCTGCAGATTACCAAAAGTGTATTAGATTGTTATATAGGCCTAATTACAACAATTCAGGTGGTGATTGGCTATATATACATCCAAAAATGCTGGAAAGGCCACAGTTGAATATAACAAGTGAGCAAACAGATTTTTTAAAGAGTTGTATGAACACAATACTTACAACAGTCCAAATACGACAAAACCGAGAATATATCTTCAATCTGCTCGCGATAATACAGGCAGAGCCGGAAGATTTACCAGAGCAACAGATAGTCGATTGTCGAACTTTTCATCAGAATGTAGCCTTTATTTTGCCAAAAATGGTTAGCAAATGTTTTCAGTAAAAGCGGAAAGACTCGGGGGACAGTTTGAAAACCAAGGAAGCCTAATGGGAAGAATTTTTTTATTTTTTGGTGTTTACTTTATGTCTGCGAACAGTTCTCTTTTTAGAGAATGGGAGATCTGGTCACAGTGGAATCAGATGACAATGAGGCTTTCGAGCACAAAAGAGAGGCGAACAAAACCGTGGCGGGCCGAGCGAGTAGAGTGGCGTCACTCAAAATGAAGTAAAAACATATCCTATCAATTTTTCTTCAGGCAATAGTGCTCATGAATGTGCAAGAGTACCAGGACGGCGATCCCCAAAACGAAATACGGGGCTTCATGAACTCATGAAGTCCTGAACTCCCGGAAACAGAGAATGACAAACAGAACTGCTATTGAAAGAATATGGCAAATGATGAAGTTGATTACAACGCAATGGTTGCCGACACTAAACGATGGGGTACTGGAAACGGAGCCACGGTAACGAAGTGCATCGACAGCGAGAGAGGTCTTCGAAAACCAGCCAGGCTCAATAAACGGCTAAGGACAGCGAATTCTTGAGCTGGAACGGGAGTTTCGGGAAGCCAAGCTGCAGCAGGAAAAAGAAATTCATCGAACAAATACGTTCAGACTGATGGAAATGGACGTACAAAAGCGTTCAAGGCCTATAGAGAAAAGATTGAGACCGAGGTGGCAGAGATGATAGAAAAGGAGTCGATGGTAGGGGCCAGTCGAACAGGACATAACTGACACAGAGGCGGTAGCGAACGAGGTTGACGAGCCCGAACCTCATAGCGAGAAGCAAAAAGCGGGGGAAAAGGAAAAAGAGACCGAGTGGGCGAAACTGCAAGCGCTGGCCGAAAAACAAGCTACGGAGCTGAACACAGTGATGCACGCCTTTCGACTTCAGAGTAGGAAAAATAGCGATACAGCGGATCATTTGACGACGCTAGAAGGGAGCAAAAAATTATATGAGCAAAAGTTCATCAATGCCAAAACAGATCTCGAAGAGAAAATGGTCTTGGACTCGGCAATTGCGGGAATGGGGGACTAACCGACGGAAAAACTGGACAAAATGAGGAAAGAAATAGATGCCAAATTTGAAACCCTCAAAAAATCACGGAAGGGGAGAAAAGCGACTGCCAGCAAGTCAGAACCGGAGTTTATCAACCGGCGTGGGACTGTTTTTTCGACAGCATCAGCCAACATTATGAGCCGGAGCATAGTGAAGTTTGGTGGAATGCAAAGACCGAGTTGCAACGATATGACTGGTTGCAAAATGTAGGTTATTACAACTACAATTGTATCGAAATACAAGGCATGCAGACCAAGTTTGGCACGTGTTAAACAGAAGATTATTATAAACGAGCCATGAATCTCCGGGGAATTTTGGAGGCTGTAGAGCTCGGAGACTCGAACCAGGCACGAAAGATCGAGGACATGTTCACCAAACCGGCCAGGTGGGTCAACAAACGGGCGCTGATGGGTCAACAAACGGACCAATTTGGAATCCTGATTGCTGGCAACGCAAGAACTATGGAGAACGACAGAAATATCCAAGTATGTAAACCTAAAGGCCCCGAAAAATACATTTTCGGTGGGGAAGGGAATTAGAATTCCGTTTAGATATACTAAGGTAAATACTTTTTTCATAGTGTTCAAACATCGAAAAAAAAGAGAAGCGGGAATGGTTTCACCAGATACAGGACAAACGAGCTCAACACCCTTTATCGGCGGGTCTGTATTTTAGGCACGAAAAAGACTTCTATGTCGGCATTTTGTCAGATTTCAAGCAGGTAGCAATGCTGATGAGTTCGAAAATGACAGGATTGAGAAATCAACACCAGGCATATGAAGCAATACATCGGGGAGTAGACATTTTTGAGAACATAGCGCCGGTACCACTCGAAAATTCTAAAAACTTCACAGACAAAGGACGTATAGCTACGAATACAGTGGTCCATAAACAATATGAACGTATGTGGCAGAAAAAAGATGGGAAAACGGGAAAGACCGTGAAAATGACGCAAGATGAAATCAAGCTTGATTGGAAAACGCACCAATAGACGCACCCATAGACTTCGTAAGGAGTTATTTTGGGAAAGAAGCGGAACCAAAGAAGTCCCGCTGAAAATTACACCGACAGGAAAGATAGTGAAACCGATTATCTTCAAATCGGATGAAAAACTTCTTCAGGCCAACAGGACCTTTGTGATACAAACATTGGAAGATTGGTTGAAGACGGGAGCCATCACGCTCATGAGAGAGTATGAAGACACGGAGTTACAGACACCCCCGGTGCTAGCAGCCTTAGAGACTAAGCCAAGAGCGTGCTTTGATGGGGAATCATCAAAACCATGGAGGAACACTCGGCGCCCTGCAAGATGGAAGGGTTGCAAACGATATTGGAGGTCATAAAACAAAATGGTAGATTATGAAAACTGGACGATAAAAGAGGTTTCCAGCTATTGAAATTAAACAAAGAAAGTAGGAAGATAACATCGTTTCAATTTGAAGAAAAATCGTTTAAATACGTCGGTATGCCTTACGGGCTACCGAAGGCCTCAGCAATTTTTCAGTTGGTAAACCTGATAGTTATCAACTATATCCAGAAGCGAGGGATAATGGCATCACTGTATCTAGATGCAGGCTGTTTATGGACACGGAGGAGACGCTAGTAGGAAACAAAGAGTCAGAGGTTCCACTAAACTGCTTCATGGGCGTCATGCTGATAATAGCAACAAGAGGAATTATCTCACTGAAAAAATCGGTCACAGATCCGCAGTTGTAACTACAATTTCTCGGGATGAAATTGAACACATGATTGGGAACAATAGAGGTACCCGAGGGAAAATGCCTAAAATTTATAGAACTATGCAAAATAATTCAGACCAGCGAGAGTTTTCTTCTGAAGAGCTTGGAAAGACTACGCGGAATAGCGGTGAGTTTTCAGGCAGCATGCATTAAAATGAAATGCAACATTCGTCAGATGACGCGAGTAATAACACAAGCATATAAAACAAATGACCTATGGGCGCAGAATGATACAGCGCTGAAAAAGGAGCTGCAAAAGTGGCAGGAACTAGACTATCTGAAAATCAGGAGATCAAGGCTCCGGAAGAAAGGGGAAAGTCTACAGAAGATACTGCTGGTTTACCAAGAAATGGAGTCAGCAGGTGACAAGGTACTACAGCGAGAAGCAACAAGGCTGGGCGATTCATAACAAGGAGGCGTATACTATCCTGTTAGCATTGAAGGAATTAAAAATGAAATTGCGAGGAAGAAAGGTAGCAATCTTCTGCGATAACTATAATGTGGTATACTCCTATAAGAATCTGGGAAGCTTGAACGACCAGTTGAACGAGATAATGACGGAAATATTCGAATTCGCGCACGAGCAGAATATAGAGTTTGGCATATAATGGATAGCAACGGATTATCAGTTGGCGGATGCGGCATCCAGAAGAATAAACTGGAACGAGGAATTCATGCCGCAACAAATTGTCAACAGATGGGAGCAGCATCTGAACCTGAAGTTCACTACAGACGCAATGGGGACGCGGGAAAACGCGAAGTGCCAGAAATTCATCACGTGGAAATAATATACATATTCCCACCGAAAAATATCTTGGCAAAAACTCTGTCGCATATCAGAAATGAATTAAAAGAAACGAAGATAGTAGTAGTGGGACATATATTTGCGGAATTGCCGTTGGCACTAACAGCTATTATTAAGCAGAAAGGGGCGAAAGTTCGCATACAAAGAGGGAAGTGGTACAACTTGCCGGCGATAACGATGATTCCCTCGGAACAAAAACAGGTTATCGGAACAAAGAAATTATGCGGCTCCTTTAACATAAAACCACAAGCGATTTTCTGGCTTTTCTGGAATTGTTAGCACAATTGTGCCAAGTAAGTTATTAAGATATTGATAAACATTAAAACAAATATTCAGGAAAGGAAACGCGAACGAAGAGAAGAATGCGGAACAGAAATACTGTAAACCCTACCATATGTAGAACCTGTGTAGTGCTAAAAATTCGACGAGAAGCACCCTGACAAAACTAAAATTGAAAACTATTAAGATTGGAATCTATCACGTGACAAGTATGTCGGGCGAAGACGACATTGATGCACTAGCGATCGGAGTCATGCGAGATCGAAGAGACAAACACTTAGAACTGGCGAAAAAAGGACTGTCCAAAGAAGTAAACGTCACCCAGGACGTGGAAAGTAGAAGATTGGTAGCTCGAGAGCAAGCAGCAGAGGAAAATAAAGGTGTGAAAGAATTGATGGAAAGGGCCACAGATAGAACAAAACTCGTGTTGGAACAAGCAGAATTGGCTGAAAACTCATTGTCAGACATGATTGATCGACAAACGGAACTGAAGGCGGGAGCTCTCCCACAGAACTCCAGAGATCACAACATTTTGGCCATAAAAACCCAGGATCTCCTGGACAGACAAACCAAGGCGAGTAAAAATACGTTGGCAGCGTTGACCAGTTTCGAGAAATATCATGAAAAAGTCACCAAGCTGGCAGCACAGAAAGATAAACCAATAATGAAGATAGGGGGAGAATTTCCAATACTCAAAAGGGTGGCCCAATACTTTCAAAAAAGGACCTCGGCGCCGGCGTACCTGGACAAAATCTTACCGGACATTGAAAATTATAAGGATTTATACCTGCTAATATATAGCATTCTCGTAGACGATCAGGAGCAGGCTCATCATGAGAAACTGGTGGCGCTCCTTAGACGTTATTACCCAAGTTTCCCAGATGACTATCAAGTCTCGGCGACGATGGCAGACTTGGAAAAACACAAAATGTCAGTCAGGTATACACGAGCGTAGATGGTAACCCAGGCGAAACAAGTGCTAAAAAGAACGGACATGCTAGTATCAGAAGCAACGGTGGAAGCTTCAAAGGATCTGGGTCGCATGAAAGAACTCGTGTATGGACTGCTGCGATACAGAATGTTAGAGATTCACCGACAGGAAACACTGCTTAAGGTGGGGGAACTTCCACATAAAAAATTTCAGCTCTTACACAATAAAACGAAGAAGGACCGGAAGAGGCAACAACTCATACCGAGGAAGCTCACGGTGAAATCAAAGTTTGCAAGGAAGCTCAGAGGCACCAAGACAAGTAGAGAAGGTCGTAAACAAGGAGAAGAATGGATACCAACAAAGAAGGAATTGGGCCCCAGGGAAGGGTTTAAACAAACCAAAAGTGTGGGCCATTCCACGGGAAGAAGTTAAACAAACAGTAGAAATACTTAACCTGAATAATTAAGGTTGAATCCCAGACGTTGAAGGAATCGCGACGGTTCAAAAAGAGTTATGTATTTCCTGACAGTTAAAGTGGACCAAGACAGGCCGAATGCCTAATTCAGTTCATCAAGCATCGAAATCGTATGCCACACCCGATGCCACACCCAGACTAAAAATTGTGTATTGTACAATATTAATTTAAACTATGAGAACAAAATACTGTTTGAAGCCAAAATAAGATTTTTTCAGCAAGGCATAGCCCTGAGTACGAAACCTAGGAAAAACAAGCTCCTGTAATAAGGTGGGATAAGGCCAAGGGATTATGGAGAGATATAACAGGGAGAAAAAGAAACACCTTGTTCAATAAGAAAGCGGCAAGCACGATAACTTATCTAACCTTCTTTACGGGGTGCAGATGGATAGACGCATGTCGCCTTCAATGGCAAGATGTACGCGCTAGGAAGCTAGGAAAGAGAAAATTTGTCCACATAGATATACGTATGTCAAAGGCCAACCTAATGGGGAATAGGAAAGAGTTACTTACGCTGGCAGCAGCGAAGGAAAAATCGTGGGATTGTCCGATAGTGGCCCTAGATTGATGGTGGACTTATAGAGGGAGACCATCGGATGGCTTTATGTTCTCACAAACGGACAAGCCAACCTCGGGGGACAGTTTTCAATTTCAGATAAAACAAAAAGCCAAAATATTGGGCATGAAAAAATCGCCAGGCAAACATACCGGGCGCAACACATGCTGCGTAACCCTTTTAGCACTAGGAGTAGATGCACCGACAGTGACACGTCACCTAAGATGCGTCAGGAATAGCGATATGTTAAACTCATATGCAGGGCTACACTTGATACAGTTAAATTCGGCGCCTGCAATGATGCTGGCTCGGAATTTTAGGAAAAACAAGTTGAAAATACAACGGGCTATCCTGGAATAAATTAAGAGACCTAACATTAATATAATTTAGAATGACGGACCGAATAAACGTGTCGAAATATAATTTTAGTAGCTACATGGAGACGATTCTCGTCAGTCGAATAGCAGAGGTCAAAACGTTGGTGATATTTCTATCATGACGGCAGAGAAAGATCACGAGGACGTCAGATTTGCCACTCAACTGGAAAAATTTGTCTACTAAGCTCCATATCAATGGAGCTATTCATACCGATGACTTTCGGATTGTTCGGAGAATTTCCACAGAGGCTCAAAGAGCTAAAGAAACTGTACGCACTATTTGCTAGCAAGCAGCAGTT
>SCLF01120836.1:0-10750 GCA_004367975.1 Mesochordaeus erythrocephalus
TTTTTTAAGTTTTGTTTATCACTAAACAAAGTCAGAACAACGTGTTTGCAACACTTTGGGAACCTGACTGTAGGCATATATTAGTTTATCAACCACCCTAATTCAAATATTTCGACTCTAGCTAAATATCATCAAACCCACGTTTTCTTGTTTCGCTACCTCTGCCACAGTGTTTTATATACCCTTTTAACGCTATGGACAAGAAGCGCTAAGAGGGCAGATTTGGGATATACTCCAAATTAACAGTCACGCGGCGTGGTTTTTCAATGGTAATTCAGAATGTGTTCATATATGCTAGAAGATGCTATAGATCCGCTAGAAATACAATTTTTAGATATTATTACACAGAATTTAATTGTAATTTTAATGGTATATATATCTTCTGCTTAAGGGTCGTTTTTATTAATTTTGTTCAAAAGATGCAGAATCAACAACTCTGCCGGAATATGTAAAAATTATATTCACATCATGTCTGTATCGCGCTCCACAGCTTGTATAGAAAAGGAGGGCTTGATTGAAACGGCCCCGTGTGATAGCGTGTTGGTTGAGCACCAATGTTTTAGAAAAAAATCATTCCTCCAAATTTAGTCAACGCCAAATTCCATAGCCCTCTGGCGGTACTTGTGGTTTGAATGTTAATAAAATTGTGTTTGTGTCCAAAACTAACATAACTGACGATTTCCTGATCCACAAAACCAAAAGCAGAGTTAATCCAACAATATTGAGTGTTTCTACAGTAATTAGTGAAATGCTCCGGCCAATCAGATACGCATTGTGGTCGTCAAGCATAATTGATGTTCTGTTCGGATTAGTGAACGGGGTAGCATTGTATAGCATTCGTGGTTATTTCTGTCCCAATCTAAAAGATTAAGAGCTTAACTGACATCCTTTAATTGGTCCGTGGGGACCCTTTTGATTCCAATGTGCGTTTCACCACTAAACGGTTCAGCCTAGTTCCAATTTGACCCAGGACGCCCTCCGTATCATTTAACATCGTTTCAGACCGGAAGCTCTATTTTTTGGCGTTGGAACCACACTAGATTATTGCGCCAGAAGATCTGTGGTAAAAAACATATTTTCACAAATGAGATGTAGTTAACCCATTTTTATATTCGCGACACTTTATATCTTTTTGAGGCGAGTTGAGATTCAGTAATGTAATAAAATTTCACATATGTTCTCTAGTATTTCGAATATTTGACGACGATTTGTTGGCGAGGGTTCGAGTCCATAGTTAGGTACATTTATTTCGAGTTAGGTAAATTTATGTACTAGGCATTTTGGCTTACAGGTAGAGTTTTAGGATGGTAAGTATAAAGTGGTGGGACCGGTTTTATTCTTTTAAAACAAACTGGGTTTATGAAAAGTCTGAAAGGGGATATCCGTAAGGCTATGGTTTATCTACCTAAATGCATAAATGACCGTAAAGATGACCAAATCGCTACAAAATTCAATCACAAAATTTTGGCCTTAAATTCAGCCTAAATTCAGCCTTAATGGGAAGGCTGGGTCGGTCTAGGATCGGATCGCATATCCAACCTTAATGGGAAGGTTGGGATGGTCGAGAGAAAGGTAGCCTATCCAACCTTAACGGGAAGGTTGGGTTGATGGAGGACCAAATGGCCTATTCAGCCTTAATGGGAAGGCTGGGTCGGTCGAGGATTGGATTGCATATCCAACCTTAAAGTTACTAACGTCAGGAAAGGTCGTTTTAATAGTTTATTCAGAATGACCGAGACGGAATACAAGCTAAAATTCGGGGCGTATGTGACAACGGAGTTGGAGAACAAGAAACTGTTATGGGAACAGTTCGAAAACCTGGTCGTTTGGCCAATGCCAACACAGGAAGGCAAAAGTGAACCAGGAACGATTATGTTCTTGCATTTCCAACAAGAAAAGGAGGAAACAAACAGTCTCACCAACAAAAAAAGGGAGCAAAAAATAGAGGTTGTTCTTGACTCTTAACCCTAAGGGAAACCTAAAAATTTATTTTAGATCCTGATGAAAGTGGCGCTCCATTATGTTATCTGGAGACTAAAGATTTATCTGCCGGAAAAAACCGAGAAAGGTGTTATGTTGGCTAACAGCGATACATCACAGAGCCACAAAAAAGGACCTACAGGCAGCAATAGCATACAGATTGCAGCAGTCGGAGGAAACGTCTTTCTATTGGTTTGGAGCTCTCACCTGGAGAAACAGGATGGGAAAGTTAACAGTCCTGGAAATCTGGGACGCAATGGAAGACGAGAAAAATTAGAAGTATGGAGATTGACGACGGGCAGAGTCAGAAAAAATGTACCAGAAGACAAGTAAGTGGAGATCTGGTAACAGACCAGGCGGTTGCAACTAACAGTGAATGAAGGTTGGTGGTCGCGCTGTTCGTCATTCTCCAGCCATAGGCAAAAAACGAACGTAACGTTCGATATTTGGATGGCAGACATCCATAGAGCGGGAACGTTTGAGGAAAGTAGTTTAGCAGAGGTAAATCAGTTTGAACTGATACTGCTAACAAAAACGGATGCTATGTCGTGGATTTTACCAGACGCTGGAACGGATGGATGGTATACGATGGATTTTACCATGACGGAAAACCAATTACTAAACACGACGTTACATCGAATGACGGAGCAAAACGCATACTTTAGAAAACGGCTAAATCAAATGGAGTTTGGAGTGACTCCGAGTAAGTTGCCAATAGGGCAACTAAGACAAGAAAACAAAATAGGCAAGAAAGTTTTCTCGAAGTACTGGTAAAGGCAAAAAGTTTTGCAGAATCCAGAATGACAAAAATTAATATAGATATTAAAATAAAAGCCATTATAGAGCAAATGGAAATACAAGGATTAGTCTTGCTCTCACAGACGGCAGCGTTGCTAAATATTTTGTGGGCGGTAAAAGATAAACATCCGGACAATATATTATTTTAAAATTGGACGGAGGAAAATATAATAGAATGCTGGAACGAAATGACGTTTCGGTGGATGATTAGGAAAATACTAGAAGAAAAGGAGTTGCATTTAAATAACCTGGCATCCAGCAAGAGAAATGGAAATAAATGGCAAAACCAGGAAATACGCAACTGGAAGGTCACCATTGAAGAAAAAGAAAATCTAGCCATGGTAATGCACAGAAAAATTAGTGAGGCAGGATTGAGAAAGGGTATTAACCCAGATATGGCACGAACTCTTAAAAAAGTGGCTTACGGATATGTCTTTCAAGACAAAAATATCATCTGGAAAAAACTCAAAATCAACTAGCAAGATTTATCTTGAAAATGTTGGAAGGAAGTCCGGATATTTTCAGGGAAAATAGCTGGATGAGTTTTGACGAACAAGCTTTTCAGAGAATGAAAACTATCAGTGGCCAGGAGTTAATAAAGTTAGAAAAATTCTGTCCGGAAAAAATCAAGTGGACAACTTGGGAAAGTCCATTAGACATCCCAACTAGACAGTTGGAAGATTTTCCAAGCACGGATATACAGTTGCGGGAGGTTAAAAAGTTAAGAACCGGAAAAGTGAATGGATAGAGGACAAAGAAGGTTCTTCTCTGGATTCAGCTTTAAATTCGTTAACACTGGGAAAATATTTACAATATGTAAACATAGATCCAGTGGAACAATCGGAGGTTTACATCTTTGATATACAAAGTTGGATGAAAAACAAAAGGGAAAAGAGAAAACAGGTTTGCTCAAAAGCAATGACAAGACTGTTAAAAGAAAAGGAATGCCTTCAAAAGATAGTTCTGGAGGAGATATTGATGAATATTTTCTTTCACATAACGCCGGAAGAAAAAACTTATGTTAGTAAGCTCCAAGAGGATATAGGAGTAAGACAAGTGATGGAAGAATATACCAAATTGAATGAGGTTATTCGAAATTGTGAAAGGTTCACCATTGTAAAAATGGAGAGATGGATCAGCTTATAGCAATCTTTGGAAGAGAAAATCCAAGTTGGAAAGCAGAAGATTGGGAGAGAATTTACTTAAGAGTAATGGAATTATGTATACAACTAGGAGAAGACATAGAAGAGGGTTGGAAATCACTAGCCAAAAAACTGAGAAGGCTAGCGGTAAAACAGTCGCTACTAAACCCGCAAAAAGCAGGGCAGAATATGTACTCCATAAATTTAAGGGAGGAAAATATGCAAGCACTGAACTGGCCTTTAAATCCGGGAAGGGAAGGATTTCCTTCACTAAGGATAAAGAAGCGACCATAACGCAAAGAGAAGCGTTACAGAATGAAAAAACACTCATGTATTTTACGCCAACAAGGACGGCAAAGTTTTCCCATAAATATGTGGTTTGGATCCAATTTGAAAGTACATTGCGACACTTTAACTATGAAATGGATGGAACTGCGCAGGATATCCGAAATAGAACGGATCAGATGGACTATTCATACTTAGCGTTTAGCTTATTGCAAATCCTTAAGGTGGGAGAAGGAAACCAAGTAAAAGTGGTTGACTTGACAACGGAAAGAATTGGAGACATAGATATGGAGGAGATTAAATTTCGGCTAGGAAAACTAAACTGCTCTTACAGAGAAAGTAAGGAGAGAGAGAGGGATAGCGAAGAAAAGACGGTTTTATTGACAGAAATAGACATGATGTTATGGGTTAACAGAATGGAGATTCTGGAAACCAAGATAATTTGGTTCAGTACGGGCCAACTACATCAAGGACGATGGCTAAGAGCCACAAACGTATTGAGGCAAGAAATGCCAATGGGTCTGGTCAATCTTTACTTCTCGAAAGAAAGGCAGAAGATATTTAGAAAAGAAAAGAAGGTTTTTATTTATGCTGGCCTTCTGGACACGGAATGGTGTTAGTAAACCTAAGATCAGACAACGAAAGTGTCCTCATGACAACTCCAGTGTTTGAGCAGGAAGACTGGAGCAGAAGTCAGAAAGAAAGGATAGAATGGAGAATAAATCCGTTAGAAATCGACACTTTCTTCTTAGAACTTAGTTTCTTGACTGCATTGGATAAGAAACCGTTTACAAGTTTTCTACCACCACTAGTGGAAGACTTTGTGTTTTGGTCAAACCTGGCGGTTCCAGGAAATTTAAAATACTGGAGAAAGAAAGATGTAGGAAATCATCATTGTACAGCAAAAGGCCAAAGAAGGGTGAAGATCCACCCAGGACAGACAAAGAGGAATATGTTTGAACTAATGGATAAAAAACACCTAGAAGATACGGTAACAAAAATGCAGTTAGAAGAATACTCTGACAAAAGGAAAGTTGTCTGGCGAAACTGTAGAGGAGAGGAGTTACCGTATCTTACGAGTGTGCCAGCAAAAAATTTCTGGGTAGGAAGAAAGGGAATGAAAGGAATATCCCAAACTAATTGGGAAGTTTTATCGGACCAGGTGCTCATAACGATTACGGAATGGCGAGAAGAGAAAACAGGCGAATTGGGCCAGAGTTGGATACCGGCGGGCCACTGGCTGGGTCTAAACGGAACGAAAATCTTCCCTCGGCCACCAAATGTTCAAAAGAAATGGCGAGCAGATTTGGAAGAAGGAAATGAAAAAAATGACATAGTAAAGTTGGACAGAAAGTTCCCGTCACGAATTCAAGTTCAATGCGAAGTAAGGCAGATCAATTCGTGGCAACACTTAAAACGGGTGTTTCCGAACACAGAAATGGATACGTCCAGAGAAATAGTTTTCCAAGCGGCTAGGGAAAATCCGGATTGGAACAGGAATGCAGCACGAAATTTCCTACCGATACCGCGTGCGGAGCAAGTTAGTACTTTTGTGGCGCCGGAAAAGGTGAAACAGACTTTCCATATAGAAATAGTAAACACCAGAAGAAAACAAAGAGATATTTCAAAGAGATAGCAATGATGATGATTCCAGAAATGTCAGGGTTACGGAACCAACATCAAGTATATGAAGCACTTCACAGAGGAGTGGATATCTTTGAAAATGTGGCACCCATAACGACGGAAAAAGCAAAAAAAATTCGGAACAAAGGGGAAGCTTCCACGGATACAATAGTACATAAACAATACGAGAAAATGACCCGAGTTAGAGATACAAAAACGGGTAAAGAAAATAAGATAACCAAAGAGCAAGTGCAGTTAGATCGGAAAAGAAAGATGTACCGCACAGAAGAAGCTATGCAGGAGTTGTATACAAAGAAAATGAGAAAGGCATTATTCTGGGAAAGAAGGGAAGAATCTTTTGAGAACTGGTACAGCAAATCCAAGGAGGTGCCCAGGATTATAACACCTTCTGGAAACACGGTTAAACCAATATTAATTGGCTCCGATGAAAAATTACTCCAACAAAATAGACGCTTTGTGGTAGACACTCGAGACGACTTGCTGAAAACAGGGGCGATTACTCTGATGAGGGATCAGGAAACGACGAACTTGCAAACGCCATTAGTATTAGCGGCGCTGGACACAAAACCGAGAATATGCTTCGATGGAGGAATCATAAAAACCATGGAAGAACATTCCGCGCCTTGTAAAATGGAAGGTTTACTACAAATTATGGATGTAATAAAAATACAAGATAGGATGTGCAAGCTGGATGATAAGCGAGGTTTTCAGCTACTAAAGCTGAATAAGGAGAGCAGGAAGATGACTTCTTTCAAGTTTGAAAACTGGAGATTCAAGTATTTTGCAATGCGGTTTGGATTGCCGAAGGCACCAGCCATTTTTTAGTTAGTAAACCTAATTGTCATAAATTATATTCGAAGAAGAGGACTACTGGCATCTTTATATTTGGATGACAGACTCTTCATGGATTCGGAGGATACGTTGTTACCAAGTTATTCAACAACGGAAGGAATAGAAGCAGTGAAAATTCCAATGAATTGTTTTATGGGCACTATGCTAATAATTGCGGCGGGAGGATTTATCTCGTTGGAAAAATCAGTTACTGATCCACATTATGAATTACAGTTCCTAGGAATGAAACTCAATACGAGATTGGGAACAATTGAAGTGCCTGAAGGAAAATGGATAAAATTTATTCAGTTATGCAAAGACGTACAGCGAGAGAAAATCATAAATCTGAAGAAGTTGGAAAGGTTGAGAGGAATAGCGGTTAGCTTTCAAATAGCATGTAACAAGATGAAGTGTTACATAAGGCAAATGACCAGGGTAATAGCAGATGCCAACAGAGCTGACACAAAATGGCCAGAGAATGATAAAGACCTGGAACATGAGCTGCAAAAATGGCAAGAGCTAGATTATCTAAAGATAAAAAGATCATGGTTGCCAAAAAAGACAGTCAGTTTACAGAAAATGGTTCTATTCACTGATGCATCACAAGCAGCAGCAGGATACTGTTGGTTTACAAAAACTGGAACTCAACAGGTGACAAGATATTTTAAAGAAAGCCAACAAGCTTGGGCGATACATAACAAAGAAGCGTACACGATCTTGACGGCGCTGAAAGAGTTACAAACTACGCTGCAGGGAAATAAAGTAGCCATTTTTTGCGACAACCAGAGTGTGGTATATGCGTTCAAGAATCTGGGAAGCTCGAACAGACAACTGAACGAAATAATGATGGAAATTTTCGAATTTGCACATGATTCAAACATTGACTTCCATATCTACTGGATTGCCACAGACTATCAGTTATCGGATGAGGCTTCCAGACGGATTGACTGGAATGAAGAATTTATGCCCCAGGACATATTTAATAAATGGCAGACAGATATGAAAGTAATTTTCACGGTAGATGCCATGGCGACACCAGAAAATGCTAAATGTCCAAAGTTTGTTTCTTGGATAAAGAGAGATAATGCTTGGGATAATGATTTCTTTACGTTAACGGCAAAAAGGCTGGAAGGACAAACAATATACTTATTCCCGCCAAAGAATATCCTGCCACGAGTGCTGGCGCATATTAAAATCAAGCTACCACACGTAAAAATAGTAGTCTTTGGGCACATATTTGCGGAATGGCCGCTGGCGTTGACAGCGATAATGAAAAATAAACATGCAACAGTAGGCATTCAAAGAGGAAAGTGGTATGGCCTACCGGCAATGACGATGATTCCATCAGAAGAGAAGCATATGATTGGAGAAACAAAACTATGCGGGTCTTTCAACACGAAACCTCAAGCACTATTCTGGTTACGCTGGAATTGCTAGGGGAAGGCAGAAAGACAAGAAAACAGTACAAATGTACCAAGGTTTGAAAACTATTAACAAAATAAATGATCTTAGTGAGAAGATTAAGACGGAAAAAAATGTTTGGTAGAATAGCCGACCTTAATGGGAAGGTTGGGATGGTCGATATATATCCAACCTTAATGGGAAGGTTCGGACGATAGAGGGCCTCTTAGCCTATCCAACCTTAATGGGAAGGTTGGGACGGTCGATATATATCCAACCTTAATGGGAAGGTTGGGACGATAGAGGGCCTCTTAGCCTATCCAACCTTAATGGGAAGGTTGGGACGGTCGAGAGTTTCGGAGCATATCCAGCCTTAATGCGAAGGTTGGTATGGTCGAGAAATTTAGAGCTTAACCAACCTTAATAGGAAGGTTGGAGCGGTTCAGAGGTAGTAACCTATCTAACCTTAATAAGAAGGTTGGGATGGTCGAGAATGGGTCTATCTACCCAAGCTTAAGGGAAAGTTGCAAGCAACTAAAAGAGATGATACTAATGTTGTTTTAAGATAATGAACAAAATGGAAAAGAAAAAGCGGATGAAACAGAAAGATAGTTAAAAGGTTTAACATACTAACGTTCTAAAATTTTAGACTGAAATCAGGAAAATCTCGTAAAATGTCAGAAGATGAAGAACTGCAAAGGCTAGCGGTCGGCATGATGCATAATCGCAGGGATAAACAAATGGAAAGAGCTCGAACGGGGCTGTCCAAGGAGGTAAATGTCACCCAAGATGTACTCGATAAAAGACTGAAAGTAGATGATGATCAAGGAGACACGGCAACGAGTATGCGCCAAATGATGGAAAAAGCTAAAGAGAGAGCGATTAAAGCCCTGCAAGCTGCAGAGTTGCATGAAAAAAGTTTGGGAACATTTATAGACAGAAAAGAGGAATTAGTGGCCGGAGCAAAGCCGCTAAATGATTTTGATCGAAAAGTCGATAAAATGAAACAACAAGATCTGTATGATAGACAAACCGTGGCAGCGAAAAAAACTCTCAGTGTCATGTCAAACATGGAGAAATATCATGAAAAATTGGCAAAGATGGACAGTCAGGCGGATAAGGCAATGACACAGATAGGAGGACAATACCCTATAGTAAAGAGAGGCTCCGAGTTTTTTCAGAAGTGGACAGCGGCACCAGCTTACCTTGACGAAATACTGCCAGACAGGGAAAATGTTCGAACACTTTACCTTGAACTCCATAAAATGCTGATATATGATCAGGAATACATTGATCACGACAAACTTATCACGTTATTGGGAAGATATGCGAAGAGTTTTCCAGATAAATACAATGTATACCATACTTTTGTCACAGCCACAATGGCTGATATGGAAAAACAAAAGTCATCTGTCAAGTATACAAGGGCCTACATGATTACGATGGCCAATCAAGTTCTCAAGAAAACTCATATGCTCGTATCACAGTCAACGGTGGAAGGTGCAAAGCACCTGGGAAGATTGAGAGAGCTGGCTTGTGCAACTTTACGGAATAAGATGGCCGAAATTCATAAGCAAGAGGCGACTGGAGATGACGGATTACTCCGCGTTGGTGAACTTCCGCACAAAAAATTCCAACTTTTACACAATAAAGCGGAAAAAGTTCGTTATGTACCAAAATCATCGACCAAGCGGGACTCATATAAAAAATCTACTCCGTATAAAAGACCAGAATATCAGAAAGGGTCATTCAGATCAAATGCAACGAGAAATGCGTACAAAAGATCCGACCGTGGAGGATATCGAGGAGGATATCGGGGAAATTATGATGGAAATCGGGGATCGTCAGCAGCTACGTCAAGACCCGTAGAGAAAGGCTTCACGAAAGAAAAGAATGGCCAGCAGCGAAGAAGTAAGTCTATAATGTCAAAAGAAACTGACAAAGCAAAAAAATGGAGTATTCCTAGTGAGGAAATCAGGCAGACGGTAGAAATTCTTAATTTGAATAATTAAGATTGAGTCGCAGACATTGAAAGAATGGAGGCGGTTCAAAGACAATTTTAAACCGCACAACAGCTCAAATGGGCCAATACAGGCACAACAGTTGATACAATATATTAAGCAACAAGAGCGTCAACTGCATCCAACTCAAGTCGGCAGACTTAAAAAATTTCTGATAAATCTTGTAGACTTAGACTTTGAAAACAAACTATTATTTGAGGCAAAAATTAGGAGTTTTCAGCGAGAGGTAGCCCTGGAAATAAAACCTAGGGTACAACAGGCACCGGTGGTAAAATGGGATCAGTTAAGATGCTTGGCAAAAGCACTATCGAAGGACAAAACAGGGAGAAGGCGAGATACGCTTTTCAATAAGAAAGCTTCCAGCACCATAACTTATCTCACTTTTTTCACAGGGTGCAGATGGATAGATGCTTGCCGGTTAAAATGGCAAGATATACGAAAAAATCCAGTAGCAGAAAAACTTTTTGTCCACATAGATATAAGATTGTCGAAGGCAAATCAAACCGGGAGTAAAAGGGAGGCACTGACGTCGGAAGCGCTGACCAATGAATCTTGGGACTGCTCGGTAGTAGCCCTGGAAAGATGGTGGAGCTATCGGGGACGTCCCTCTAGTGGTTTCATGTTCTCCAAAACTGATTTTCCTTCGAA
>SCLF01120947.1:0-10748 GCA_004367975.1 Mesochordaeus erythrocephalus
GATCTATCCATTCGTTCTCCAGATATCTGCGAAAGAAGAGCGTAATTGATGTGTGGTGGGACAAAGATCCCCAAGGGGTCCCCACTGGTTAAAGAACGCAATATTGCTTTAAATATCTGCATAATCATAAATTTAACCGAAGCAATTCATTTGAAGACTATGATCTAATCAATTTAACATCTTCAACGTCATAAAGATGGAGTTTCTTACTAAGTCCTTGGTTTTCTATACTCGTGGGAATGAAAACAACGATCATACATATATCCACATAAACTTTTCTCTCATACCTATTCCCAATAAATACAAATTCTTAGATGGGATTAATGCTTGCTTTTAGTCTGTATCATCTTTCAACCCTAGAAAATCGTGAGCCAGGTAATATGGTCGATATCGCGTTTTTAATATCACATTAATTTTTCCCTTCGAATGAAAGCCATTTACAGATTTTGGTAAGTTACATTTACGTTTATTAAAATGAGGTGAAAAAATTATCATGTTTTCGTTATTGTATGTCGATTTTTGAATTGACCTTATGTGTTAATTCTGAACCAAGTTGTCGAGCAGACATCAATTATTGTCAATTCGACCTAATGTCTACCATGGTGTAAGCTTTGATAACATGTTATCAGCATAAATTGATCACGTGGCCTGCGCCGTTTTTCATCCGGAGAATTTATTATTGGGTCTCTTCGCCCTACTGTTAACTATCTCATTTGCTCAGTACCTCTGTGACAACTGGACCCCAGTTGTTCGACGCTGACATCTCTGCCTACTCTTTTTCGACGGGAAGGTGGAGCTGCGCTTCTTCGTTGCTGCGATTCAAAATATTCGATAATAATGTCAGAATATTACTTTGTCGCGAGGCCCGAATAAAGACAACTATGACGATGAAGAATGATAACGTACGGAGACATGATTATGCACGGTGTATTAAAGGAACGAAGAGAATCTACAAAGACGATCGGTAAGTGACATCAAGAAGAAATGAATATAATATATATTCCATGGAGAGATATGATCACGAAGAAGATATTAATATAATGTGTTATGAGAAGTTTATCCATGGTTACTGTCCGTATTACACAGCTATAGTATATTTATAGAATATAGATAGGTAGGTAAAAGAACGACATGCAGGAGTAGTGATCACGGGTGACCACCTGCATATTAGCAAGCAATACCATGAATGGTGCCAGCATATGGAAAGAATATATAGGATTGGGTGTGTGTTAAGGTGGCTATTCTGGAGTACGTCAGTCGCTCTCTAGTGGGTATAGTAACATTAGACGCAGACACTTACGACATAATAACTTGGCGTTTTAAAAACGATTTTAGTACAACAATAGATTCAATGTTTTCACGGTTGAAATGACCTTATCCATTTTACGCCGTTATTTGCATTATCTGTGTCGGTGTCATATTCATATGTGATCTGGTATTGCCTATGAATATACCCCTTTCTACTTATACCAACGACCAAGGAGATTCGCTCTAAAACTTCGGTGCTAATAAGTTCCACCCGATAGTACAAAAAATATTCCGGTCGCTAGTAGTTTGACTCGTTGGTAGGTTAGTTGACAGAAGAGACGATGCTAATCACTTTTGTTTAGCGCATATTATAACTGTTGGGTGCGAGATTATTATACAATACTCGTAAGACATTCAAATAGATAAATTAAGTAATTTCAGAAAATCATTAACTGAAAAAGACTATCTACATATTATGATTGCAAATGATTTATATCTTCAATACGCTCAATACTGACTTTTTCGAAGTGAGCGCATTTAAAGCCACACTATGTAAAGTTTAAATAGCTCTAGGGTTTTGACTTTGCCACATTTTTAAATCGTGTGATCACCATCGTACGTAGGGTCTACATGGTGCGATCTAATAATTAATTAGTTCAGAAGCGTATGTCTTCAATACCGTATGGATGGGACAACATACATAACGATGGTAGGTTTGTTTATGCCTGTACCGAAAACTGTTGTGAATATAGTACGGTTTATCCAACTGAAATACTATTGCACATTGAGTGGCATATTTTGCCGGGTGAATTGCGAGTCTCACCCGCTAAATTTGTTTTGAATAAAACTGACGAGACATTTGAATTACTGCCCGGTTTTCGCCAACAGATTGGAGAATTTAGTAAATTTATCAGAATTCATCGTCAATTAAACATATTTCAAATACGAAATCCTGAGTTGGGCAAAAAAGTTCTATTTCGAAGTAACGAATCTGACGTCAGGAAACAGTATTACGACATGTTTTTGAAAGCAAAAGACTGTCCGTCCAAAGTCGAACTGAAAGTCCCGATCAGCCAGTTAATGCAAGGTTTTACGTACGAGGTCACAGCTGATGATGAGGCCTTTATGACAAATCTTTTAAGAATAGAAAAACCGGAAGAGCATTTAAGGGAAATATCTGATACTCTAGGTGAAAGCGCCCTTTCGTTAACTCATAGCCACAGTGATAATAGTAATAGTGGATCAGGTGACCACATGGAAGGAAACGATGAATCAGATGAAGGCGCTGAAAATATTCGATGTGGTATTTGTCCAGAATGGTTCACAGAATACGCCCAAAAATACGAAATTATACGAAATCAATCTGACCTAGAAATTCATAATCGTTTATGGCACGACGATAAATATAACCCCGATTCTTGTATCAAGTGTCAATTTCGAGCTGAAACTAGCACTAAATTTAAAGACTTTCATAACAAAGATCCATCGTGGTGTAAGCAGTTCCAGGAAAGTCGTATATGGATTCTTCTTTTGGAGAATCTTACTCCAAGTTCGCGGGGACAACGAAAAAGGTTTCTAAGTGTTCCATCGTCATTACCACCTCCCCCTCAATTAGTTCAAAAAAGGGTTCTGAGCAAAAATGGTTCTTTATTGATAACTGAGAAGGGGAGCAACGCATGTGATATCGAAAGTACAGAAGAGGAAATTACGCCTAAAACAAACGAAGATGTAAAACCTGCGGTTAATGTATCACCAAGTTTGTGCCAGTTAACTAAAACGAAGTTAGATAGAAAAGGTTACTACTACCAAGAAATTACCGAAGCGCATGCTGAACTTAGCGTGGAAGCAAATTTATCCTGTTATCAATGTAACATTAATGAAATATTTCGAACAAATTTTACTCGTTTGGAATTTGATCTACATGTCAAACTTTATCACGATCATCGGTATTCACCAACGGTTTGCCAGAAATGCAATGAGCGATTTGAAAATTTGACTGCTATGGAAACCAAATTACACAAAGAAATGTGTGCAGTGAATGCCTTGAACAGGACATGGGTAAGTTCAACATTTAAATTTCAGTCCGAAACTAATTGTATTTCAAAAATAATTTCCACCAGATCTGAATGACCTATTAATTTTGGATGGAATAATTCTAAAATAATAAGTCTTAGGAAATATAACTATGGCACAACTGATCGGTTAACGAGACTTAGTGGATCTGATAGAGTTTTTTCATCTCATTACAGAATCTCCAAAATTATACTCCTTCATACAGTTAACCCCCTCTAAAGACCAAAATGAGTTGAATATAGTTGACTTTGACCGTCCTGAAATATAGTTTAAACCGGCATACCGCCAATCCGACATACTTCACGCAATGACATTTTTGACTTAAATGAGCAAAATGAGGTCCACTCAAAGCCGGATTTGAAGTCCATAAGACAAGTTACGAAAGTCGACAATATTGGCCTGGAAGCAGAAATGTTTTTTCTATATACAATTTTAAATTCTAACTCCTAGGGATTATGTATCAATAACTGTAGCCATTTTCGTTGTGAAAAAACCACATCTCTCCACTACTTGCCGAGAGGGTTAAATTACCATAACTTAAGAAGAATCAATTGTACGCACTTTTCGTAATGTAAAACCTAGTGCCAAACTCTATAACATCAAATTTTAAGGGTATTTGATAGATTTTCTCGTAGACCCGTCATGTGGAGTGGGCGAATTTAAGTCAAAACTGTCATTTCGTGAAATATTTCGGATTCGCTCGAACGTGGGCTTATACGACGCGTCATGACTCAAGCTTCAATTCTTCTCGAAGGACCGACCCCGAATTCTTAAGACGTGACCCAGATATAGGTCGAGAAAGTTTTAACTTTTGATTTTATTATGATCGCAAACTATGTTCACTAAAAATTCGACTCGAAACAAATTCTTTAAAACTGTATATCAGGACGGTCACAGTCAACTATATTCGCTTATTTTTGTCTTTATAGGGGGGTAACTGCACGAAGGAGAATAGATTCGGAACCGCAATGCAAAACTCTATCTGACCCACTAAGTCCCGTTAACCGACCTCTTGCTCTCTAGACCCACTAGGGGGGACTTTAGACACATGTGTCAGAGTTATTTTTCCTAAGACTTATTATTTTAAAATTATTCAATCCAAAATTAATAGGTCATTGAGATCTGTTACCTCGTGATAGAGTCAACCTACGTCATTAACTTTCAGGATTACTCTGGTGTTACAATAGAAAATGGTGGAAATTATTTTTTAAATACAATTAGTATTTACCACTAAGTCCCGTTAACCGACCTCTAGACCCCGGGGTGGGGGCACTCTAGACACATGTGTATGGGAAATCAGTTAACAGTTCGTAAAGCATGACAGAAAAACTTCACCTGAAATCGTTATATTTTATCATAACGTGTGGTTGGACCATTAACTGATATACTGTTTTGTTTCATTCATGCCAATGCACGGTAAAATTGATAATGAACTTGTGAAAGCGCTAATCTTTGGTACTAATCTTGAGATTAAGAGTAGATAGATTTTTAGATTTAGCCCTCTTGTATACGAACGCGTCGAAACTATGTCCGCTAAGCTATATTTACCGCTCTGTGGAAAACTCATTTTTAGCGATTTGCGTTACATTGGAGCCTTTAATTCACGTACCCTTGTCCTATGGACATTATCTTTAAATACCATGACCGTACTATACCGGTAGAATAAAACATACTCTTACACCAGGGTCTCACTCGGTTAACACGAACGACTACGCCAGGCTCGTGGTAACTTTTCATCGCGACAAGCTATTTACGTGCTGTCGAATTCAGACTCGATTTGTCATACAATGGAAAATCTTAATTCATTTCCCCGTCGTTAAAAAACAACAATTTGATTTCTCTATAGCTGACTGTCATACCACTCAGATTAGCTGTACTATTATGATTAACAAAAAATAGAGTCTAGCACAACTCTGTCAAAGTCGCCCCCACCCTTTGAAGTGAGAACTGATCGGTTAACGACACTTAGTAAGTGCGATAGAGTTTTTTCTTGCGGTTCCGAATCTGTTCTCATAATGTCAAAAATTACACGGCGTCTTATAGTTAACCCTCTAAAAACAACGTGAAAAAAACTTTTTTTGAAAAAGCATTAATTTTAACTCCTGGGGCATGGCAGCTGACCGAACTAACTCGTGCTGGATTAACTAGGCCCCTGGACATCCAATAATATCATCGAAAATATATTCCGATTATTTGCTTTAAAGCTATAACCTCGAAAGTCGCATTGATCAAAATGTACAAAATTTATTTTGAGCGTCCTAAACTTTAGTTTTTAAGCAGTTGTTTCGAGTTAAATTTTTAGTGAACATACTTTGGGATCTTGGCATATTTTCTAAATCATAATAAATTCGTGATTTTGTGACTTTTTGAAAATTTGTACTTTAGTAATTCCATTTTTGGGCTAGAACTAGGTCACGTGTTCAGAATTCTATAAGAATTCAAGCTGGCTTCATGACGCCTCGAATAAGCCCACTTTCGGGGTCAATCCAATGAGAACGAAATGTCAGCTACATTTAGTTCGGCCAGCTGCTATGCCCTACTGTAAACTAGCTGCTCATATTTTTACAGAAAATCCTTTGCCAGGTATGAACAAATGAAGTTCGATTTAGCATTTAGTATTGTCTTCTTGACAATATTGTCAGTAGATTTGGCGTCTGGGTTCAGGCTATCCAAGACCTCTAGACTAACCTTCGATATGTCGCGAAGTGCCTCGAATTTCTCTGGGCAGTAATTCACCGTAATTTGGGCCTCGCCGTTATGGCACAATTGGAGTCGGTGGATGTTTATCGACGACTCGCAATTTTTCGCCATATTTTTTACAAAAAATTATGAAAAAATTACGAAGAAATCTATAAGCCTCCTTATTACCTCACAATTATGACCTTATTATAACCTATAGCCAAGGGCGCATTCAAGCGGCGATTGCATTTCGCTTGCAACAAAACAAAATCTCAGCATATTACTGGTTTGGAATATTTGCTTGGAGAGATTTCGATGAAAAGAAATATTGGATGGAATGACTGATAGATAAAATGAAGACATTAGGAAGGAATAATCCAACTATAACTTACCTGGCGTTTTTCACGGGGTGTAGGTGGATAGATGCTTGCCGTTTACAGTGGCAAAATATTCGAGCGAGAATGGTAGAAAATAGAATGTTTGTTCATATAGACATTCGTATGTCTAAAGCTAATCTAGCGGGAAACAGAAGAGAGGTACTAATTTTAGATGCGGTAAAAGTAGAGTCTTAGGATTCCCCAATAGTAGCTTTAGATACATGGTGGAATTATAGGGGAAGACCATCAAACGGGTTTATGTTTTCCAAAACAGATAAACCAACAAATGGGGATAATTTTCAATTTCAAATTAAACAAAATGCTAAAAGTTTGGGAATAACAAAATCGCCAGGAAAACAAACCGGAAGAAACACTTGTTGTGTTACTCTTTTAGCCTTAGCAGTAGAGGCTTCAGCAGTAACTCTCCATCTAAGGTGGGTTAGACATAGTGAAATGCTAAACTCCTACGCAGGGCTACATCTTACTGAGTCAAACTCGGTGCCAGCTATGGTGTTGGCGCGGGATTCACGAAAAAACAAGTTGAAAATTCAACACGCTATTTTGGATTAGGAAAAAATGCGTTAAATTTTTACATTAAGAATGTCGTAAGCGGTAAACACGGCAAAATATAGATTCAGCAGCTATGTTGAAGTCATTACGGTAAGCCAAACAGCAGAAATTAAACCAATAGTTCGGTTCCTGTAACAGATTGCATTATCCGACCAAGAAGAAAACAGGGAAGATTACAATTTTGCAATTTATCCAGCGAGAGCCTGCCTATTTGGATCATTAACATTGGAATTATTTATTCCAATGACTTTTGGGCTGTTCACGGCTTTTCCGGAAAAACTAAAAGACCTCAAACACATGTACGTCCAAAGAACAAGAAATGATCAGCTATACAATATGCCTAAAGAAACCCCTCCACTTTAACGAATTAGAAGAACCGTAAAGCTACAGAAGTTATGAGGTAGCCTATGCAGATTTCCATAAATTAATGAGAAATTGATTCTAATCTATAAAGAACCTCTTTTGAAAGGCCTAAATATGGGGTATCAATAATCGATTAAGCACAAGTCGACAAAGGCAATATTTAGAGTGCGTTACTCCAAGTTATATAAGGAAGAGGGATTTCTAACGATGAGAACGGTCGCAGGGTTCCTATTTTATTTTAATACCTTCATAACTGAGGGGGAGCGAAAATTTGGTCTCTAAAGGCAAATCTTTTCTCCCGCCCGCCTTCCAGTATCAATAACCTACAGTACTACGCTAAGAAGGCAATATTTAGAGTGCGTTACTCCAGGTTATATAAGATGGACAACATTGAATTTGACCGCCCTAAACTTTAGTTTTTATGCAGTTGTTTCGATTCGAAGTTTTAGTGAACATACTTTGGGATGTTTTCTAAATCATGCTAAAATAGAAAAGTGAAAAATTCGTGATTTTCTCACTTGTTGAAAATTTGTACTTTAGAAATTCAATTTTTGGGCTATAACTAGGTCACGTGTTGAGAATTCGTGGTCAGTCATTTGAGAAGCATTGAAGCTGGAATCATGACGCGTTGAATAAGCTCACTTTCGATCTAATCGGACATACTACCCGAAATCACATTTTTGAATAAGCCCACTTTCTAACAGTTTTGGGGCGTTAATTTGTAATACTCTTTATCCGATATTATCACAAAATATGATTTCGGTAAGTATGTCCGATTGGCTCAAAGTGGGCATATTCCATGCGTCATGACTCGAGCTTCAATTCTTCCCAAAGGCAGATCCCGAATTCTTAACACGTGACCTAGTTATAGCCCAAAAATTGAATTTCTAAAGTTCAACACGTGACAAAATCACTTTCGATTTTGTTATGATTTAGATAACATGCCAAGATCCCAAAGTATGGGATCTTACCACGTTAAAAGTCAATTTTGTCCATTTTAGAGCACTTTTTTATAATTGTATTGGATGCACTGCTGTCTACTTAATCTAGTATAATTTAGTTCGATGAGCTGCCCTGCCCCACGAGTTAAAATTAACATTTTTTCAAAAAAAGTTATTTTTCACGTTCTGTCTTTAGGGGCGTTAACTATACGACGCCGTATAATTTTCGATATTCTGAGAACAGGTTCGGAACCGCAAGGAAAAACTCTCTCAGACTCAATAAGGCTCGTTAGGCTATCAGTTGCTGCCGGAAATGCGAGTGGGGAGGGCGGTATAGAAACCCGTGGGCAACAAGGGAAAAAAATCTGTAGAATACCTTCAACCAAGCGATAACCTTTGTATTTAGTCTCAAATAAAATTGATAAGGGTGAGAAATCGAAAACGTTCATTGGACATTATCACGGTGGCTTCTCAAAAGAAGAAACTACAGATGGAGGTTGGTAATTTTTTATGTCCAATGTGCCTAGATTTTACATCCAAACTGGACGACCATATGCTTCGGACCTGCTCTGCAATCAAAACAGCTTTTGTTACTGAGGACTTACTGTAAAAGCTACACGGCTGGTTTATACTGCCCCCCTATGTCCGAGAGCAACTGATGACCTACCGAGACCGTGAGTCTTATATAGTTTTGCCTTGTGGTTCCGAATCTGTTCTCAGAATGTCCAAAACTATACCGTGTCGTCTAGTTAACCCCCCTAAAAACAGAACGTGAAAAAGACCTTTTTTGAACAAATGTTAATTTTAACTCCTGTCCCAACTAAATCGTGCTACAAAATGAATCATACCAAATCGAAAAGTGGAAAATTAGTCATTTGTTGAAAATTTGTACTTTAGAAATTTAATTTTGGGCCATAACTTGGTCACGTGTTAGGAGTTCGGGCCGGTCCTTTGTTAAAATGTCCAATTTTCCGCGGAATTGGACTCATTCGACGTCCACGGATGTCATCTACACAAATAAATGGAGTATGCTTTAGATGCCCTAGGAGTTAAAATTAACATTTATTAAAAAATAGGTCTTTTTCATGTTCTGTCTTTAGGGGGGTTAACTATACGACTCCGATAATTTTGGATATTCTGAGAGCAGATTCGGAACCGAAAGGAAAACCTCTATAATAATGACTAAGGTTCGTTAAGCTGTCAGTTGCTGCCGGACATAGGGGGGAAGTATAGACACTAATGAGCTACTGAATATAAACAGTTATTTTCAGTTTTCCGCACGAATTATCCGTTTTTACAATAAATTTTCTGTAATAAAACGGATTAAATTCAAGTCGTTAATTTGGGCAGCCCTCTTGTTGTATTGTTTGCGCAACGTGTGTCCATGTGTGACGCTATGTAACAGGTAATGATAAGGGTGGGAACGCAGTAATTAAGGATAAGAATTAAAACATACGTTGGAAAATAAAATTCACCCCACTGAACGCCAGTTTGCATGTTACGGATACTAGGACACATGCTATCCCCATTTTGTCCTCGGACCCCGGGTTAAAAACTTTCGGGACGACTTTTAAACTTATCGCCACTTCCGATCGGGCTCTAGAAACACTTTATATTTAACTCTTGTGCTCCCTTTTGAGCTTTTTAGACTCATGGTTAATCACTAATTATTTTGCATCTCTGGACAGGGTCTGCCCATAGTCGCTAGCCTTTCGCCAATGAGTCATTATACGGGATGTTAAATCGGTCTGCAATGCTGTCATTAGTTGGCGATTCGGAGTGTTCTTCCTGGTATGATCACTACAGCTAGCAATGGTCGACTACTTCTAATAGGATGGGCGTGTATTTCATCGTGCTGAATTAAGCATTTTTCAAACCCTGTGGTATCATCTGGCTCTTCCTAATCTGCAAATATTCCTCGTTTTTATGATTTTAATTTGTCACTTTTGATAAACTCTGCTATGAGTGGTGGCGTTTGCGTTTAGGGTTGTTCAGAAATACATCATGTTGTTGAAAACACAAATAGAGATGGAAATAATAGAAACGCAAATTCAAACACCACTCTTAGCAGTGAGTATAGACCATGAGTTTTATACGAATATCTTGCATATTTTCTGCGGCATCGAGGATTTCTTCAATTACGTCTAATTCGAAGTATCCATCTGGAGGCTCTTCTTCATCGTCTTCGTTGTTAGTGCAGGTCGATGATTCTGAAACGCTCACGATACAATATTCTAAATCTGTCAAGAGTGGTTAATCCTTGTATTTGGGTAGAGGCGACAGTGAGTAGAAACGGGCGCATATCCTATTTCGGCTTACCGATGGAGTTTTCATCCATGGATCGTTCCGGCTTGTTCATCAGAGTAAAGTAGTTTCCTTTCCGAAACGCCTATTGGAGAGGTAATTTATTAAATATACATATATATATAATACTATGTATAATAATTAGGAATAATTTAGACGGTTTACTTGTTAAACATGAGGTTAGGTCCTATTT
>SCLF01121058.1:0-10748 GCA_004367975.1 Mesochordaeus erythrocephalus
AAGATCGCAAAGTATGTTCACTAAAAATTCAGGTCGATCAAAGTCAACTATATTCGACTCACGTTTTGTCTTTAGAGGGGGTAACATTACGTAGGCGTGTAATTTTGGACATTCTGAGAACAGATTCGGATCCGCAAGTAAAAACTCTATCAGACCCACTAAGTCTCGTTTATCGATCAGTTCGGACAGGAACCCCGGGATAAGAAGTGAAAGCAAAAAAAACGAATAATCCGGAAATTGCGGAAATCACGTGTTTATATTTCTCAGGCCAATTTAGTTAGTTTTAAATTCTTCATGGGAATCTCAGCGGGAAACGTAATTGTATCAGATAAGTTAAGAGTTTCGACAAATACCTCCTCTGAATACTCACTTCTAGTTCACAGGTTCAATAGGTCGCTGGATGAATTTGACGTTAATCAGACGTTAATTTTCATTATCAGACGTTAATTTTCATTATCAGACGTTAATTTTCATTTATCAGACGTTAATTTTCATTGTTGGGACCACTCAAAAACAATTTAATTTCTTTTTTTTATGATGGATGCGGCAATTGAGAATTGACGACTGAAACGATGCTGGTGGCTGGTATAAGTAAGACTAAACAACAATGTTTAATACTAGAATATAGTTGTCCTGGCCACCTGGATCATACTCTAGTATGGCGTCCAGGAACTAGATTAAAAAATCCTGGACAACCCTGACAGGTTTACCTGTCCAAATTATGATGGTTAGCATTGAGAAGTTAACGGGATCGGTCGTTATCGTAATTCTCTGACATGACACTGATAGTGTGTTCCCGCCGGTAATAATATATTCGCATAGGAACGTATTCAAGGTACCTCCAACCGCGGATGTCGTTGACCTGAAAATCAATTATAAATCAAATAGTTTCACCAATCAACACAAGACTCAAAAGCAACAATCAATTTAAGACATTATATGTATACTCTTGGTTATTTTTTTTTCGTTTTTTTGTTACCTAATCAAGGCCTTAGTAGGTCAAACTGACTTATAAGTCAAATATTTAAGTCAAACGTCACTTTGAATTGAAAAACTAGAGACTACAAATATCTGAACTTACTGGTCAGCTTAGGTTATAATATATATTTAAATGCTCGTTTACATGTTAATATGTTCGTTTGGTGAATATGTAAAATATGATCACATGTACACGCTTATATACTGATATGTACACCCATATACTGACATGTCCTATCCTTACTGCCATAGTATACATATATATTTCAAAGAAGTTTAATTTATGAATATGGACGAGATGGATTATGAACACGTAGATCAACCTGATGACGACGATGACCACTCACAACAAGGTCATTATAACAGCGAGTCCTCAGACTACGAAAGTAACACCAACCTATCTATCCGTGACTTTGGGGGGAAAGAGTCTGATAATCACCATGATAAACACAAACAACTTGGCCGACATTCATCATATGGTAAAGTGGACAAACACAAAGGCAAAAAAGACAGATCTTATCATTATACTACTAAGAGAAAACTTAGCGGACAACATTTCAGTCAAAACGAACGGAAAAAGATCAAACGTAAACGGTCGGACAGAAATGAGTCCCGCGGGGATGGCGGTTCTCGCAGAGGTGGCAAATTCAAACATAACCATAACCAATCGAATAGCCATGATGCTGAGGGCTCTGAAAGTCACAATACACGACGCCAAGGACGTTTTAAAGCCAAAAAAGAATATAACATAATAGTACAAGAAAATACGGAAGCTCCATGGACGGAGGAACATGATAAAATCTGGGAAAACACCGACGGTAACAAAATTGACCGCACCGCAGAATTCCTGTATGTGGATTTCAATGTAGGCATGTCACGCATCGAAATTATGGACAAGTTGGCTGTTTATAATATTCGTGTTGATACTGATTTCAAATTCGAATTTGGAACTGTTCCATCGTACTGGAAAAATGATGGCAAACCTATCAGGGTGGTATTTAACAAACTAAAAGATATTGTAATTAGTATGTACTATTTGCATGAATGTTTAATGCCCTGGTCCATGTGGTTTGCAATCTCTCAATCAATTTATATTGGGAGTATGTTCGCCTCGACCAATGGGTATTTTCATGACTATACTCTATCTACGCACCCATACGATAATTTTTCAGTTACCATGATTAAGATGCTCGACACTTGGAATAGACAAAAATTGTTATGTGATAATAACGAAAATATTATTGAATGGCGCAACAACGCATACAAAAGTATCCGAATCAGCCGAGAAGAATCTGGCCGCAGATTTGGTTCTGTTAGAATGTTCTGGCATCCAAATCACCAAAACGGCACCCTTCATCCATTTCTCGCCTGCAACCAATGGTTAAAACCATCAAATTTAGTATGGAAGATATGGCTAACAGCATTTCAGCAGCGCAGAATCATCCTATTAAACAAAATGGGCAAACCATGCATTTTCACAAATATCCCTCGTTTTTCGGAGCTCAAGAAAAAACAAGTTGAACATGATCGTGCATGGAAGGCCGAAATGGATAAAAAACGTGCTAACAGAAGCTACAGAATTCGTATTAAACGAGTCACGTGGCATCAAAGATCTTCGTTTTCTATGGCTGAGGCTGCGTTGGTGACGCCTAATCGGCTCGCCCAAATACAGGATCGATATGGCCCCTTATTACAGTCTGAACTATGGTTCAAACATGATGAGACTGAACAAATCCTTCACCTGGCAGAATGCGAGGCGTTCAAAAATCCCCTCACTGCCTTCCGGACAGTTAACCCGCGCACCCTAAGAGAGCAAAAAGTGGCTTTCCTGTGGACACGCGTGGTCGGCAAGGTCAACTTGGATCTGCTTGCACTCGTCAAAGACATGGACGAGGTGATTGAGGAGACACACGCAAAAATGGGCTACATTCTGACCTCTATGATGAAATACCATGAAATGAAGAGAATAGAAAACGAATACAGAATAGAAGAAGGTCGTTTGGCTCGTGAAGTGATCCATAGGCAAATTGCTATGATGGGTCAAGATCTTTACCCTGATGCTAAAAATAAAGCTAAACGTAACATGACCACGCTGGGCAGAAAAATCGATGTCAAAGACATTGCTTCAGCGCTAGTATCATTGGAAGCATTCCAAGATAATGCTAAAACTATTGATGATGTTCAAATGACAGATATGACGGTTACGGGTCCAATCAAAAACTGGAAAATGGATGTGGCCGCCACCGAATTCAAACCAAAAAGCAGCTTTCTCAACATGTCCGACAATCACTTCAAAAAGTTTGCTAAGGATAACAAAGTCGTAGCTGATGCTAAACTTGAACTTATTAATAAAAAGGTTAAAGCTCCAGCGACTGAGCAACTAAAATCCGTTAATTCATTAGATTCTCAATGTTATGATACGAGTAGATTGTATAATTATGAGATTCCAACTGATGCTGACCATGGGGATATAAAAACGGATTCTAGCTCTGTGACTCGCGGGGTGACGAGTACAGCCTTAACTAATTCTAAGCGTTTTGGTAGATATGAACATGACACTGACCCTATTAAAATCGCTCTACAGAGGGATGAGATTTTTCATAAGAATCTCAAGACAACTGAACACGCAAATAACCATGAGGGTGACTATTATAACTACGGATACCTAGCTAGTTTAAATGATTACTCAGATAATGACCAGTTTGGTAATTTGACTCCACTTTCACAAACTGACTCCACTGATACACTATTTACCCCCACGGTTACTACACCATATTCTCCTATTGTCTTTACAAATGAATACATCGAAGATATGAGACATCCCAGCCCTTTTGAAGCTCCAAATAACATAAATGACCTAATAACTGCCACAAATCAATCTAAGCCTAAAAACAGTAGTAATAATTATTTCACATTTCCGGATATTTCAAATAATGATATACCAAACGTCAATATTAATACCTTGACCACAGATTTTAGTGTACACCCTGATCAAGACGCATCTAATAATCAACAGGGCAACGATGTTTCATATGGTCACTGTACTGATAACGACGTTTCTACTTCTACATCGGGAGGCGGTGATGATACGGGCATTTTCAATCATAATCACAATTTTTTCGCGTTTCGGAATCCCTCAGTCAATTTAAACATTAATGATAGCACAATAATTAAAAAGCGTAGATTTAAGAATCAATTAACAGAATCTGATATCAATTCAACCAACAAACTGAAAAACGCGATGTTGGGTACTTCTATTTCGGTAAATGAAAAACTATTATGGGGTATGATCGAAGCTGTTAAGGTTCGCGACCCGTTTTTTAAAGTTGGGCAAGTGATCAAGGTTGATAAAAACTACGAAGCTTTGTTCACTGAGTCATACACATGGGGCAAGGATGATAGAGGAATCACCTACGACGTCAATAAATTCGGCTATCGGAGGGTTAAACTGCACTCGTCCACATGTAGGATGAAGTGGTATTCGTGGTGTACGCTTAGCACCAAGCTACTGATTTTTTCTTTAAGAACTATTGCAGTATGTACGCCAAGTTCTGACGGTTCAGGACAAAAAGATGAATCTATATACATCATGGAAAAACTAATTATTCTGTACAAAAATTTAGGCATTAAACAATTTTTACATGATACCATATACAGTAGTAATAAGATTAGGACCAATTGCCCGCCCATTAGTAAAGATCTATTTACCATTGTCAGCATCATAATAACGGAAGTCGCCACCAAGATATCTTGGCCAATTGATTTGTACTCGTATAATACCATCAAATCAGAACTTAAAGCAAGGATTAATACTAAGTCCAACCTGTTAAGCTGTCAAAAGTCTCTATCCGGAAACCTACAACCGACGGAACTGACTCCACTAAGCAGAGTAACACTGGAGACAATGACACCGCGGGAGGTACCGAGAATCAGACCAATGATCAGGTCAGTGCACTAAACTATAACGATATACCCAACTTTGACGATATGAACTACTTTAACGATGACATTGAAAGGGCTGAGGCGCAGTGCATGTCGCCATCTGACAATCAGGCTGCTAGACTATCTGAGAACATAGTGGTTCAATTTTGTCCCACAAGTATGTACTTTGGTAAAACACGGTTAAGTGAACATAGTTTTTTCAGTCGGTTTAATATGCTAACCACTATTACCCCAAGTAACCCGATTATGGAGAATTATATTCCACCAAGACCTGTTGTGCCGGGTTTGGAATTCAAACACTCTAACCTTTCTATATATCAGTCGGACCTATTACCTTCGCTAAATGAAGCTAACCTTATTATCAATAAGAAAAGTTTTAAAATACCCAAATCAAAATATATATATAAAGAGTCTATTGCAGATAAAACGAGTATGAGAATCGCGTATGTCAACGTAAATCGACCTATTCAGCTCAAATTACAGAGACTGGTCGATACATTTGACACAATCTCATGTTTCTTGTTATCTGAACTAGAGACCAATGAATTTGAACTTGTAGGTAATCGAGTCATTCCTATCGGATACAGATTCTTTGCTCATGACTACATTAGGGTTGGAAACGTGAATTGTATCCTGTCCATGATATTGTATAAGACGTCTATCCACAGTTCCTTAACGCAAATTAAGGTCCCAGCCCCGTTTACTATGGCTAAACTGAAATGTAATAACAGAACGATCAATTTGTCTACTTTTTATAGACCGATCAAGACCTCAGCTAAATGGCCTGCATTGGGGGGTGAGCAGTTTTTTATCCAGTCCTTTGATATTGTCATGGACGTACAAAGAAAGGTCCCAGCACTTATAGCTGGCGATCTAAACGGGAACCTCAAGAAATGTCGCAATAAATACGAGCAAACATTCATCCCTCAGATGAGACAGGCTTTGAGGCTTTATGATAATCATGTGGACAGGCCAACATTTCACAAAGTAAATCGTAGTAAAAAATTGGGTAGTTCTACCATTGATCTGGTCATGACCAAAGGCATGTCTGTCAAAAAAGAGCAATTTTCAGGTTCAACCTGGTTGGGAAACGACGGTCATGATGTGATCGTCCTTTTTATTGACTCGATTACCGACAAAATATCCAGTAACATCATAATTGAAAAACGACCGCCTCTGGACAAAATTCTGTTCCGTAATTTGGCTACATCTATGCTTCCAGCTCTAGAAGTTGAACTTAATAAAAATCTAGCCAGAGATGTGGTAGGATTAACGGGACAGATTGATGATCCCCATCAAGGCATCATTAATGGTAATCTCGTTCAATACAAACAGGTCTTCTCCTCCGATTTTTTGTTTAAATTCATAAATGAATTGGCCGGATTATTACAGCCCGTCACAACTGCCAATTTATCAGTTACGACTAACCGAAAAATGATATCTAATGAGAGTCGACGACTACGTAACATAATAAGTGGACTTGACAGGTCTCGGGCTGTGGTATGTGATCATGACTGTGCCAACATTTTAGATCTTCAAATTTTACAACTTAAAAAACTTGCTAATAGACTTTATAAAAAAGACAGAAGGACTTTTTTTGGGAACAATAAAACCATGGATTTTTTAAATGACATTGATATTTACAAGCTAAATAAACGCCTAAATCCAAAGGATAGATATAATTCTACATGCTCCGAAAAATACACAGCTAATCAGCTGGCCAATGAATTTGTTAGTTTATATAGTCAGATCATCCAGCATACTTTACTTCATTGCCCGTCATATGATATCGCCACTCTCATTCCATACATTGCCGAAGCAGATAAATTCTGTTTTGAGACTCACCTAACCAGCTGGGAGGAATTCAACAATAACTCGAAAAATTTCGATCAATGTTTGTTTTCATTAAAGCCTTTTACTAGGGGTTTGGATTCCAACCTTAATGGGAATATCTTCAAAGCCTTACCAATTGAATTTAGGGAACTTATCTATAAATCGATCCAAAGATACCTTTTTAAAGGGGTTTTCCCTGACAGGTTTTTGGTCACTAAATTTGTTAGTATACTGAAAAAGGGTGATGTTAATGACATCAAAAACCGTCGTTTCCTTTCAATTGGTATGGCCGAACAACAACTACTCGGAAAAGTGGTTGCTACATCTTTACAGGCGTTTTGCGAAGACAAAAACATTTTCGATAAAAGACAGTTCGGTTTTCGAAAAGCCTCAGGTTGCGACCTGGCCGTGGCAAACCTTCTGTACGAGGTTTCTAGAATACATAATAGTGCTGCTACGGTTATCATCGGCTTAGACCTAAGCTCCGCCTTTTTCTGTGTCAAGTTTGACATTATTAGAGATATTTTGTCTAGACTTTGTAAAAAGCAAGCCATGATGTTCTTCAACAGCCTACTAAGGCAAAGGAGCGGTCAATTAATTTCTGGGGGGGTCAGATCCGATAAATTTAACATACCAATGGTAGGTTGTATGCAAGGCGCCGCAACGTCCCCACTCCTATTTAATTTAACGATTAATTCGTTTATTAAAAAAGTTATTGGTAATGAGAGTGCCTTTAATCATATGTCGGGATGCATGGCCCAGTGCTATGCAGACGATAGTCTGATAGCACTGTGGGACGTTGACCATACAAAGATCATGCCTCGGTTACAAGACATATTAATAAAAACCAAGATTTATATGGCTAACTGCGGCTTTCAAATAAATAATCTGAAAACCGTAGTGCTTTACACCGGAAACAAGGCTAAAACTAGAAATTTGCCATCATCGTTTAGCACCTGTCTAGGCGATCTCAATGTGTCGAAAGCTATTACTATCCTTGGCATTAGACTAGATGACCAACTCAGTTTTAAACCACAATTATCACATATTGTGACTAAATTAAGGTCCCAAATTTTTATTATTAAAAATCTATTACACATGGGGACCAAGAGACAACTGTTAAAAGTCGCCTTCTCAAGCTCGTCCGGTTTATTGAAATTTGGGCTCGGAATTCAACCACCCTGGTCAACTAAAGACTATCAACAAGTCCAAACCATTTTAAATGAGCAAGTGCGTCTAATTCTAGGCATTAAATTGACCAAGGACTGCAATATATCGCAGAAAAATCTCCTACGCATTGCGGAGTGGTGCCCAATTCACTATTCCCACCGAAAAATGGTTATGGGCACCATCAATAGGATTTTGCGTAACGGTAAACCTGAAGATCTATATGTATATGTGGCCAGGTCCATACATTATTCGGACGGGACGACCTTTTTTGACAGCAACCGTGTAAGGAAAAACAGAGACTTTGACAAACTACTAACTAAGGGTTTGAGAGTCCCCACTATGGGCGATAATCCATGGCAATATAAACACCCTAACAAGGCTCACAAGTTCTTTCCACTATGTCATAGAAATTGGTTCAACGAAATCCCAATTTTTATCAGAGAACTATTAGGATCTAAGAGTTTTGACATAGAAACGATGCTATATTATAACTCTAAATGTTTTCATAGACTTGGTATGAACCCAAATAAATGCTCTAACTGTAAAAATACAATTAAAATGAATGATAGAACACTCATTGATGCCATGAGGGACAATGTTATTGGTCTTATGAACAGAGAGATTTGTGTGGATGATCTAATAGACATGAATGATGACACTATTAGGGTACTTGCGGACCTGAGTCCACATTACACTACCCAATTTAAAACTACGGTGATCGAGGCGGATGGAATGTTATGGTAAAATCAATCTTTTATCGTTATCTTTAAGCACCTGTTTTTATAGACTGACAATAATTGTTCCAACCACAGTACATCTTTTCTTTCATCTGTAAACATAATATTAACATAATTATCTTCCTCTGATTCGCGTCTATAAATGGGATATATTAAGACGATTTTCTGGAACATACAAATATACCCTGTCGGATTATGCTGATAACTTCACTTTTGATAAAGATTTGTGGGCTAATTTCAGCTTGCAATTAACTGACTGTCGGAATGTTTCTGTCACAATTTGTTGATTCCCTTAATACCATCATGGACATTCCCATTCCATATTGCATTTCCAATGATCCTACTGTCTAACTTTCTGAACATTAGTACAATCCTGCCGTTTGCAAGAAAAGTCAAATTACATCCTCACTGCATTGGACCGTACAAATTAAACCACCTGAAGGAAGACTACAATCATGACAATTCAACTATGATAAAACTCAAGGACATAAACATTCACTGTCCAGTTGACCGCTACAAGAAATCTACTATACTTAACGGGGACAATTCAATCAAATCAAGCTAATAAATATGAGGATTTCATTCACCCAACATTAAATACAGACTGAAAGCCAGAAATACAAACAAAAATTTATCCGTCAATATTTTCACCCTACTATGATAAACTACGAAAAACACTATCCAATTTTAGCAGTCGTGTTAAGATGCTTTGATTATAATATTTACTTCTACATCTCCATTATTTTTCATTCTTTCATTTTCTAAACATTGGTCATTTGATCTTTTACATATGATCCGCAATATATATTTTTTACACTATCTCACTACACGTGACTGTCATATAACTTATATCACTGTATGAATCAAGGAACGGATGTTCTATATATTTATTCTTACAATTAAAACAAATATAATAATACAGTCATTCGATGCGAACAGCGTGTTTTCCCTATGCATGTGAGGAGGGAGTAAATGTTCTGACCAGTGGACCTGGATATTTGGTTTTTATGTTTGCCTGATGCTTTTTAAATCGGATTGACACATCATGATAGCTATAAGTTTACTCCAATAATAGACAGTCAATCCGGCTACCTATAGGTCATTTCCATTCTTGAAATCGATATCTATTCTTCAGCTGGCAGAGTGGGAAAGCCAGTTACGACTGACTCGTGTTCCAAGTATTTGCAGTGTACCAACCGGACGTTATAGAACTCCGCGATATATTGAAATCCGGGCTTGATTCGACGTACGTTATGGACTTTTATATTGGCATATAGATCCATGACGTGGTTTTCATCTACCAAGACATTTTGCAAATCCCCTATTCGCCGGGGAAGCTTTACATCATCCTCTAATTCACCAAGGGAGTTTATATTAACTATAAAGTTAAGTTTAATTGATCCTACAAATAGCGTATCATTTCACCAGAGTGGTAGAATATTATATATTTTTTTGGATCAATAATCACAATGAGATATAAATATGGTCAAACTGATTATTTAGTCAAGTTATGACTGTAATTGGGTCACGAGATAAGATATAAAATTTATGAGACTGAAATCAAATAAAAAATACACATTCAGAAAATCTACACCAAAATGAGAACGTACCATTATACTACTAAAAACATCAGAATGACTCCATTAGGGGGAATTAAGTATAGGGTTGTATATTCGCTATTTACTAAAATCACAGTACTTACATAAATACCGAATACAATTCAGCAACGCACGGAACTGAATCTTATTGGTCATGCAGCCACTAAGTGCACAACACGGTTCGGATCCAACCCCAATGGCATGTTTCATCAATACACGCATGTGGGTACTATCCCCTTGCCTGAACGATAAATTATAACTACTATAGAATTTTCAATTAGTTAATCTAATGCATGATCGGGAACAGGCTATACGATGGTTTCCAAAAAACACTCTTGTCTAAGTCATTAGACAATCCTATCAAAATAGTAATACTGGTAATGCATTACAAATTTAATCTAAGGGGAATAGGGACATCTAATCATGTTATGATTTCCATCAAACTATGGAAAACCATCAATATTTTTTAATGTATATAATTAATCACTAA
>SCLF01121169.1:0-10746 GCA_004367975.1 Mesochordaeus erythrocephalus
ATCGGGAAATTCTAAAAATAGATTCGGACGTGAAATGAAAAACTCTATCAGATCCACTATTCTCCCAAAACCGTTGCTCTCACGACTCACTTTCTATTTTCTCGAAAATATTTATCGCATGATTAAAGACTTGTACGTTGTCAATTTAATTGTATATTTCTTTTGAAAATATCTCGTTTGGTTTTAGTACAGTAGCATCCAGCGGTACAATGAGTTTTGTACCTTTAAATGTCATTTTATCAGCCATAATTGGATTTTGCTAATTAAGAATTAATTCTTACCTTGAAGTTTTAGTTGTGTGCTGAATGAAAAAATAGCTTTCACCAGCTCTATGACGTATAAAATACCAATAACTTTGGACGCTATTGTACTGAAACCAAAAGAGCAATGAGTTCGTATTTAATCATGCAAAATTTCAAAAAGATTATACACGGTAGTATCTTTATATTTGGCAGTGAGATGACGGCAAATCGAATGTCTCTATATGCAGTATATGGAAGAACAGTTCCGGGAAAACATACTACAAACGCAATATTTAAAAATAATTTATCAACATGGATTCATAGCGGAAGTAATACCGGAAGTGTCAGCTAAAACAGGAAATTTATTATTCGAAGGGTGAATTGAACACATTCTGTTTCCAGATTTCCGTTATAACCTTTTAATATTTACCTCATAGGCGATGACCAACCGACAATTGCGGATCCGCCCATTTCCATTTCGACGTCATTAGGAATTGCCCCGGATGACGGGCCTCCACGGAGACCAGAAGTCACAGGAGGAGAGCTGGCCGATATATCCCGAATCTCCACGTTAAAGAAAGAGCCCGCTAATAGTAAAGGTTTGTATTTAGGGTTTCCTGATCGGAATTCTCAAAAAGCGTGACATTTTTTCCAAGTTGATGAAAAAAAGTGGGAAATTTTTTTTGGAAATCTCTAACGGAATGGATTATCCATAGATCAGCAGGAGTTGGGGACGGACATAATCAAACCAACAAACGGATAATCTGTGGTTCTTGTTCTAAAAGCGGGACACTCAAACACAAAATTAAAAAAAACGGGACACCCCAAAAAAAATCTGGCTTTGTATTTACGGTTTTCGTATGTAAATAATTAATATTTCACCTTAAAAACTCACTAAAAAAATGTGTCACCCAGCTTGAGATGTTTAACCAGTAGATACCATTTCTATTTTCCCTGTAGATACCACACCTGTCTCTTTTGAGGCAGGTCTAAACACCCTGCTCTTGGTTTCCATCTCTCTCGAAAACCAATCACTATTATTTATTAATACAAATTTCAGTGTTAATTAGCTAAGGGTTCATGCTTTCAACCGATATATTTAGCTTGGGAATCAGTCTCCTAGAAGCCGCGTATTAAGGAATAATGTAATCTCATTAGTTGCTAATTCCTTGGATAAGACCAATTTTAAATGCCATTTTCTCAGCCATAAATGAATTTTCCGACAATAAAAAACATCAAGCTATAATGACAAAAAACAGTAAAATACGCCAAAAAGTATATTTATTTTTCTCTCCATTGTGGCAGTTTGCCAACTATCACGATTACTCATAAATATTTTCAAATAAATTTTATAACGTTGCAAAGCTAAGTTTTCATTCGTTCAATGTGTTTATTAACTTTGGTAATTGTTATCTAGAAACCGCACCTTATAGGCTAATGCAATTTTTCTGTTTCGTTCTAACTTCCCATCCTTACTACGTGTACCAGGTTATCACTGAACGGGGTTCTTATTTAAAATAAGATTTATATCGTTAGATTAGTAATGATTTAACTCTTAATCGTGCTAAATTTAAAAACAATATTTTCAAATAAATTTTATACTTTGAATATTTTGCGAGATATCAACCGCATCCCAAACAGCCCCCATCAGACAATCAATAAAAGCGGTCTTTTCTTTGAACATTAAGGACTAACTCATTACCTATTTAATTCTATAAATTTTATTTCTAAATAGTCAACCCGATCACTGATAAACTGCCATACGTAGTAAGGATGGGAAGATAGAGTGAAAGAGAAAACTTCATTAACCAATTAAGTGTCGTTTCTAGATGATAATCTCCAATGTTAATCCACTTATTGAACAACACATATGCAGAATTATAAAATAGAGCCAGAGAGAAAACTTTATTAGCCAATAAACTGCAGTTGCTAGATAATAAAGCCTTAGCTTTCTAATCGTAACGTTTATATTTTAGAATATTCACACGTTGTTATGATAAGTCACAAATCGTAGGAAATTTTGATAGAAGAAGCGAGAGAAACATACGTTGTGGCGTATTACGCTACGTAAAGTACTTGGAACTTAATTTATAGTATTGGATACACCGCTAAAATTGAATTAAGAGGTGAAAAAATGGTTTTCTGCCCAAATCAATAGAGATATTTTCAACAGACATACCATTAGGTCGGCAATGGATAGATCGTGAATCATTCAAAATTTTAAAAATACACAATGAATAGTTTTTGAGAAAAATGAGAAAGAGAGACGACCTTCCTCTAAAGATGCAGGTCTGGTATCTACTGGTTAAATAGAAGGTATATAAATTAATTTAAAGTTATAGACTCGGTAGAAACGAATTCAACAGATGAAAGCGTTATTGCCAGTGATATAACCAAAGGGGAATCTGAAGAGCTTGATGAGCCAATACCACGAGCAGAAAATGGATCAGAAATCGTCAACATATCCATTTCGATTTCGCTTCTAACGTTATGCTTCTGCCACTAGATATATCTGTTCACAATTCCCTTTATTTTGAATTCGTATTAAGAAAATGCGTTTTTAACTTCCATGGTATATGGACCATGTCACCATTGAAGCCGATTAACTAATCTAATAATAACTAATTAATGAAATATTATTAACACTAATATACGAATGAATAATATAAAATTGGTCATTTTAATTTATCCATTATACGACAGCGTGCTTATTTAAAGACCCTTGTTTAAGTAAGTAACTCAGCAATACAATATTTCACAACTATTGTCAATAGTTGTGAATGGTAACAAATTTATTCAATTCGACAATATGTGTTTTATTTTAGTATGGCTCGCATGAAACGATCACACGAGATGAGTGTATAAAAGCGCGAAAGTGGATCCCAGGCGCAAGAAGGAAAACCATAATAACTAATTAGAAATTATGCTAAATTAAATAACCTATTTGGAACTAACATTAGTGGACCGCTATTTGAAAGTATGCTGAACAGATTAGCCTAAACAGAATTATACGGAACAGACCAAGACAATTGGGAGTTACGCCCAATTTGAAGGAACACTAAATTATTACTGAAACCAAAACGGTCAATCAAATGACAACGGAGCCCCGTCTTCTTCCCCATGGATGAGGGCAGACCTGGCATACAGTATCATTCATGTTGAGACACGTGTCGGAAAATATAGGAAGCGAATGGGAACCAAGGACCATAGACAACAGAAAGGGAGCAATGCGTTGAAGAAGACAGCATACAAGATGAGCGTGGTGAGCAAGGAGGTCGGGTTTGAAGCTGAGGATTAGCTATTGCTGTAGAGAGTAGTATAGAGTTTTAACGCGAATCAGAACTCACTAATAGTTGTTTGTCCTCTATTGGAGGAGGATTGAAACTCCCTTTCTAGCACAGAAAAACAGGGAAAGAGATTTTCCCGTTTGTTCTTCGCTTCTTTCCCTGCCAAGATTGTTCACTCTACACAAGATGTATTGGGTGAGGAGTAGAGAGGGTTTGCTTTAATTGACCATAGTTTAACACTAAGGGGGTACATTGCCAAAGAATCATCAGGGAAGACAATGGGATTCCCAGGAAATGAAAAGTTGCGTTCCATAGTTGGTGTTGGTTCAACGCTTAGGAAGACTATTGCTTGAAGAAGGATCAGGAAGTAAAAAAGGATCATCTGTCCTGGTCGTGGTTAGCTGGTCCTGGTTTAAAGCTAAAAGAAGGAATATTATAAGAAAAAAGACACGAAGACCGAAACTGTTTTCTTTACTTACAATAGGTCCCAAATTGAAGGTAGCATTTCCCGAAACTGATCAGAAAGAAAAAATGGTTTCCGTTACTTGGACTTGGTTTGAGCCAGAGTAGGAATATTAAAGGATAACAGATCATAAACGTGAAAGGACGCCCTTACTTGTCTGAATTGTAAGCGGAGAAGGAATTGAAAGTTGGACCGAAAGTTGCACATGAGATGGAAAGGCATTGCTTACTCAGTCCTGCTTTGGGACTAAGTGGGACTATTGCATAAGTGGACCTGATCTATCAAGGATATAACAATGTTCAGGAACGTAAGAGTGGCTCCCTTAATTGACCTGGATTGGAAACGATGAAGGGATATTGCAAAGGTGCATTACTTCGTCCTGGTATGAAACCAATGGAAAACTGCTGAAGAGAACATAGGGATTCCTAGTGACACGCTGACAAGGGAGTCCGTACTTAGTTCGAGCATAAAACTGATTTTCTGAGCTTAAAACTGATTTCTGGAAAAATTGTCAGGAAGTAAGAAGGGATTTCATCTCTGCATGTCTAGTTCGAATTATAATAGAACTATAGTGGTAAACTGAGCCGGGTACGGAAAGGAAGTATCTTAATTGATTCTGGAGTAAAACTGGGAAGGAACGTTTGACGCATTATGGTGGGTCGGGTATGGCGCTAATGGTTGTCATAAACTAGTTTATTTTGCCGTTAATTAAATCCGGTAGACTCATTATTAAACGAAAGTAGGTAATTTAAATCAACAATTGTATAAAAAGTCTAAATCTTAAGAATTCATATCACAATTGAAATTGTAAAATTTACGAGGAGTCAATTGAGGGAATAAATTGTGTGCAACATTTTACCAATATATTTTTCTTACAAATTACGACATACCAGAAATGAATTACTGAAATGACTACTGTAGAATTATATGATGATTTACTCGAATGACGCATTTGACGTATTTAGAAGTTCCCATTACAAGACACAACACCGGAATATAAAATACTTGCAAAACAAGCTTTCCTTATTACCTTTATGATCAGGTAAATAAAAACGGCTATTGTTTTTGACCAATTTACATACCAACGAACTTTCACAAAACATATCAGGTCGACGTTTGATTTCATAATTGTATAATAATTTCTTGCGAGATGGAAAAAGATCAAATATAGTTTACCTTTAAACTGATTATCAAAGTCTTGTCCTTGCTTTTAAAAATTTTCGACATTGTGTTTACTGTCTTATTATTATTAATAACGATTATTGCTGATAAACTATTAAGAAGATTTACATACATTTTCCATCGACGGATAAAGAATTTTAGCAAACGCGAAAGATAAAATTTATCAAGAAGGGAAATATAGGATATGTAATACTGAAATATGGGAAAATGTATGAATTAGTTGCAGTCTGTAATTCGCAAGTCATACCACTAAACAATACTTAATTTTTACGTTTAATATCCTGATAGTCAACGCTGGAAATGTACATGTTGATAAAATTGGAAATCTTGCTGTGTTTCCATGGCAACCGTCTCATTCAATCATCAAAAATATGTATATATTTCTAGATGCCTGGCAGAGGAATTATTATCAATTGAAATAGAATATTTGTTGACATGAGTTTAAATACGTAGAGACATGAGAGAGTTTATTGATCCATACTCCAGTGAGAGCGCAGAGTTGAAATTACTTCAATCGAAGGACAGCTTGATTGATTTACGTTTATCTAAGTCTTGTAAGGCTTTGTTTGCATTAATACATGGGTATGGGTATGTAATTATATATACAGTGGTTCCTGCGTTATCAGTGCTCGTTTTATGCGAAAATTCGTTGTGGATCCAACTCGATAAATTATAGTTTTTTTTATAACTAAAACATTTTTGTTTTTCCAATATCAAGTATGTCGGGAATTGACCCTCTTATAAAAAGCTGACATGTAAAACAATTCCCGAGTGTTTCTCTTGTTATTAAGATATTCCACTTTTAATGACACTTTTGAGCTAGGTTTCAGAATTTTAGCGTATTTGGTTGATTTGAATATATTGAATATGTTTATCATCCAATCAAAATTGCGGAAATATGTCCACGTCTAAACATTGGCCAATAAGCTTCTTGACCATTCCAAGCTTCTGGTACCTTTCTATTATTAATGAGTTTGGCTGTTCTCGTGGTGGTACGGTCTGTAGCGAGAGTAAAGTTTTAACTAATAAAACTGATGTTGCTTAGTCAATTTAACAGTCACAGTCTCTTTTGGATTCTAGTCTATAATAGGCTTTAGCACTTGAGTGCCAAGAATTATATTTTTGCGTAAAAAAGGTACAGAGTCTTATGTTTAGATAAGAGTTTATAGTGAATACGTTACAATGATGAACCGAACAATAAGTGGGTAAAAATGGCACTAGGGAGAGGACTGTTAATAATTCATTAATGAGCGAACATAAATGTTCATAATTAAATAACCTGGAAATTCTTGATCCTTAATTATGGTGTTTTTAAATCTTCATTTTGACGTTCGAGAACCTAGCCTTTCGAACAATTATATTGAGCGGAATTCTGTCTGGAATAGTTTGCGCGATATTCTCTAGTATTGATTTTATTATTTGGTAATACTCGCGTACTTTATTACACCAGAACAAGGACTCCAATTCACTTCTGACTTTTTTTAAGGATATTTTTCCACTAGAGGTCGTCTCGGGCAACAATTTGGTGCGACTCCTGATTCAAAATAAATAACTTCCGGTTTTCAGCTGTCACTTCCGGTGGTACTTCCGGTCTAAAAGTAGTTCTAAAATATCCGGGGTCGTCGATTATGGGGAGCGGCCTGGGGGGCAAATTCGACGTAGCACCACTCTAACTGAAGTTATGGTCCAATTAGTGGTCGAAAGTGCCGAGCGGCACAGATTGCGGCGTACGGGTTAAGATAAATTTCTAAACGGCGCCACATACCTTTTTCGGGGTTGATCCTAAAAATATAACATTTTATGATTTAATTTACCGTTATCGTTCTTATCAACATGTGTCTAAGTTAGGGTTACCAGATGGGCTTGGTCAGAATGCGGGGAAAAATTCTCTAATGGGGGAATTTTGCGGTACACATAACGGCAGCGCTTTGCGACTAAACCAAAATGTTAGACAGGTTGTAAACGGGGGTCAAAACCACACCTCACCCCCTCCAAGTGGGAACTGATAGGTAAACTTGCTTTAGTGAGTCTGATAGAGTTTTTTCTTGTCCTTCCGAATCTGTTCTCAGAATATGAAAAATTACACGGTGTCGTATAGTTACCCCCCTCCACCCCTAAAACAGAACGTGAAAAAACTTGTTTTGAGAAAACATTAATTTTAACTCCTGTGGCATGGCAGTTGACCAAACTAAATCGTGCTAGATTAATTAGGCCCTGGGCATCCAATAAAAGCATCGAAAACATAGTCCGATTATTTGTTTTAAAGCTATGGACCTCGAAATGTACATTGTCCAAAATGGAAAAAATTGATTTGAACGTCCTGAACTTTAGTTCTTACGCACTTGATTCAAGTTGAATTTTTAGTGAACATAATTTAGTATCTCGGCATGTTTTCTCAATCATAACCAAATAGAAAAGTGAAAAATTTGTGATTTTTGTCACTTGTTGAAAATTTGTACTTTTGAAATCCCATTTTTGGGCAATAACTAGTCACGTGTTAAGAATTCTGCATATTCTGAACCGCAAGAAAAAACTCCATCAGAATCACTAAAGCTAGTGTCGGAAAATTAAAAGCCCTGAATACTCCCCGCGAAAATATCGGCACCAAATGATTCGAAGAAAGTCGAATTTTTTAGGTCTTCTTTATTCTTCATTATGTAATAAAAAATCCAAAACCATAAAATTTGTTACATAATTTATTTTCTAAAAAAGATACTATCGTGGAGACAGAGTGGCAAGGAGTGTACTACTATATTTAATGTTTTTAAACAACAATCAGCCTATCAAAAGCCAGTTTCATTCCTTTTCGTGGGTAAACGGCGCGTAGGTAAAAGTAGCTGCGCCAAATACCTATCGAACGATTGGGGCGCAAAACTCATTTCTGAAGTGGAGCTTATTGAAAATGAATTACAAACGGAAGACTCTGAATATGGAGAAACTATAAAGGAGTTAATTGAAGCTGGAAAAGCGGTCAGCAAAGACATAATATCAGCTCTGTATCTAAAAGCGCTCAGATCAGAAGCAGCGGAGCATTATGGTGTGGTTATCGATGGAATTCCAGATATTGCCAATAAGGAGTTGCTCGATGAAATTACGAGTAGAATCAGCGTCATAGTGAATATGAAAATCGAGGATAATGATCTGCTCTATTCACGGCAAGCTATGGGATACGATCCAATGACGGGTCGAAACATTTCCTTCTTGAATGAAACGCTCGCCTCTGTAGATGAAAAACACGAGGATGAGGATATAATGGAAGATGAAGCAGAAGATGTTGATATAGTTAGGATGTATTCACGTTAAAGGGGAATAAGACTAGCACTCCACTATTAAGGTATATTTTCTATAGCCTATTTTTTTTAATAACGGAGATACTCGTGCATTAACACAAAATAAAATATCCTATTTTCAGGTAGGGTAACAAAATATGTTTGATATAATTTTATTAAATTTGGTCTAGATTGGTATGTCGAAGAGATTTCTATGACACTACATACGACGAAAAATATACAGCCGTAATTGTAAAAGTGGCACTAATTTGTGTGGCTTGGAGACCGCCCATTCGCCAGAAAGTTGGAAATTTAGGGGCCATTAGCCGTTTCATGTCTCTACGCTAAGTGAGGGAGGCGTGGTATCTACTGATTAAACTCGTAAATAATATTAATTAAAACAAGCACAGTGATTGTTTAATTAGAATCCAAGACTTGATAAAATTTATAATTCCTTTCTTTAATATAATCCAGCCGACAAAATTGTGTCACGGCTTGATATACGTGTGTGTATGGAATGTTCTAAGCGCAATGTAAATTAAGTGTTTCATACAAATATGCAATATTCATTGAAATGGAACGAGTTAAAATTATTTTTAATATTGCGTTTATAGTATGTTTGCAGGGACCTAATCTATATGTAACGGATGTCGAGGTCGATAAAAAGAGACCTGCAATTGGCCCTCCTCTTACCACGGTATATTCAATTGTAGGTTCCATTCATAGGTTTAACTATTAACTAGTTAAAATCGGTAATTTTCTGATTCATAATACATGAATATTGCACGATATCTATGTTATAGAGGATACTTAGCCATGACCTTATTGTACGTATTTAACCTGTGAAGACTAATATAATAAGGTTGACGTGACTATTTTAGGCCCACTAAACCTACTATTATCTAATTACAGTGGTGTCGCGAAAAGTGCTAATGTTTGAATGCAGGTACCACACAGCTGATATCTGATTATGATTAGGAGTTGATTCGTATATTTGACCACAGAACTGTGTTTTTTCACATGGGTTATTCACAGCCTGAAATTAGGATTCAAAGTAATGTTTAACTCGTATATAATAATCAGTAAGATCACAGTAGGATATGAATTGAAATGCGTGTATAAATAGTAAAGCAGAGTCTGAAAAAAGAAGCAGGCTCAAATGATTTCTGAATGGCTATAAAGAAACTATCGTGTATAAACCACGAAAAACAAATACGATGTGGATCGTATACTACCGTGCGTGACCTAGATTTAGTATTACCTAGTAATATTTAGTTAGCGTATGTTACTTGACCTCAACCATTTAAATTATAAAACATTTGGTTTTAAACTTCAGAAAAAGCTTTAGGAAAATATTACTCATTTTTTCTTTCATCAAGCATTTTTCTATTGAATTTTCTACGGACTATGTTTATTGATTGAGACAATTTGACCAACAAACATATGTCCGATATATCATCTGCTTGGTCCTAATGTTTTGTCAAATAGACGTAATTTATATTGTGTAACCGCTGTATATCACTTGCATTCCCTTTACTAATGCACGTCAAGATACGTTTCCATCGGATCGAATCAATTTCGATACGATGGAAACACCCATAGCCTTTTTTACGCTTTAACGAATCATTCTTCGTTTCCATCTAACATTGAAACTAATATATATTTTTAAATGAAATTTCCAGCATTAGTTATCTGAATGCTCAAGCTTTCAACTGATATATTTACCTTGGAAATCAGGCTTCTAGAAATCTCGAACTAAGCAAAAAACTAATTAGTGGTAAGGTTGAATTGTTTTTGTCCATAATGCTTCCATAGAAACTAATATATATTTTTAAATGCAATTTCCAGCATTAGTTATCTGAATGTTCAAGCTTTCAACTGATATATTTACCTTGGATATCAGACTTCTAGAAATCTCGAACTAAGCAAAAAACTAATTAGGGGTAAAGTTGGATTTTTTTGTCCATAGTGCTTCCATAGAAACTAATATATATTTTTAAATGAAATTTCCAGCATTAGTTATCTGAATGTTCAAGCTTTCAACTGATGTATTTACCTTGGAAATCAGGCTTCTAGAAATCGCGAACTAAGCAAAAAACTAATTAGGGGTTAGCTGAATGTTCAAGCTTTTAACTGATATAGAGTGAAATGGGTAAATAACGGACCACTCGGGTCCAGTAAAATTTGTAAAAGTCCGTTATTTATATATTTTGGCTTCTTTGTAATATATATCCGTTATAGACATGTATATCCGATATTTCTCTATTTTAGTTAATAACTAATATGTTTTCTAGATTTTTCAT
>SCLF01121280.1:0-10746 GCA_004367975.1 Mesochordaeus erythrocephalus
TGTTACCACCATTCCATGGCCGTGCCGTATTCAAGTGGTTAAATATAGCCCTTTTAGGGATTTATTAAGCGTCGTTTTATTACGTCATGAGTAATAGAATAAAACTGGGTCCCGCTGGATTTTTTGAACTGACGACCTTGCGCTTGCCGGCCTACAAATCTAACGCTAAGCTATGAGATTTGGAAAATGTTCATTAATCACTCAATTCATGCCTGCTAACTCATGGTATAAATTTTATTTAAAATTATTAAGTACTTTTCAACTGACATGGAAATGAACAACTACTAATTTGACCTTCCGCTCAGTGAGTAAAAAAGGGATTGGTGTCGGGGCTACGCGGAAACACTTTCCGCCTGGATACCAACACTCTTATTTTGGTACTCGTTGCCGATCCAGTTAAACAAGCCGGACCTACCAAACAGACTAGAGTCGCCGACTTCTTCAAATTAACAATTTCATAAAAATGTACATTTGTAAAAGCGAACATTATATGCAAGTTAATTTTAACTCTTGGAAATCACGGCAGCCCACCGAACTGAATTGTTCTAGATTGGGTTGACCACTTGGCATCTAATAAAAGCATCAAGAACATACCCGAATTGTTCATTTTAAAGCTATGGACCTTGAAAGTCACATTGTCGAAAATGTATAATATTGACGTTGAGGATCGTAAACTTTAGTTGACCAATTTTGTAAAAGCGAACATTATATTAAGCGGGTATTAGAGAAAAAGTTAAACTTGACCGTCCTGAAATATAGTTTTAACGCAGTTTGTTCGACCTGAATTTTTAGTGAACATACTTTGCGATCTTTGCATGTTTCCTATGTCATAATAGAATCGAAAAGTGGAAAATTCGTGATTTTGTCACTTTTTGAAAATGTGTACTTTTGTGGCTTATAACTGGGTCACGTGTATATAATTCGGGGTCGGTTCTCTGAGAATAATTGAAGCTTGAATCATGACGGATCGAAAAAGCGCACTTTCGAGCCACCTAGATATACTGCCACAAAAGGATATTCTAATGGCCAAATAGCCTAATTTCTCTTAACGCACCACCCTTTTTCGTCGGAGGTGGTGCGTTAAGGTGGCCCCTGGTGTATATGTTATCAAGCTCTGTAACTGTAATGGCTTAGTCCTTTTGAGCTCATAATCGCCATAATTTTTGCAGTAGTCATACCAAATTTATCAGTAATTTTAGCCATGTAAAAGATTCCGCAGTTTTCCTCTTTTCATTAAAATCATCCACTTTTAATGATATTTGTGAGCAAATTTCGCAAATCGCTACAAAATTTACTACAAAATATTACTGCTATTCGGAGCAACAACTCATCAGGAATATTAACTCTCAAGATTGGCAACAGAACAAATTACAGTTCTTCTCATGTAATTCGTATACAACTAAATCAGAAGGCTCATTTTTTGTCGGCTGAATTCGTTTAATGTTTAATATCCTAAGTACCTCCAGGTACTTAAATTTTTTGAAGATGGTTTTATACTAGATATCTTGTCGAGTAACAATTTCTTGTGATTCTCCATTTAGTTTGTTGGAGAAATAAAATTATTATTTGCCTGCAGATTAAATTAACGCTGATAAGTGGTTGATCAGACCGTTACAAAAAAAAACAAAACAAAAACCTAATTACATCCTTAATCTTAAACATTATACACCTTTTTTCCTACACTCATTAATTACCTCGTTCGAATGGCGTTATTAGTAAACGATGAATGTACATATTCTTACTATCCTTTTGTATATGGTAGCCATAGTTAGTCATAATTTTCCTTGCTAGTATTAGTAAAAATATTTGCCACACCACACTATCTCCCCTCTCCAAGCAGAGGAGTTTTATTTATCAAGATTATTTGTGTTATTTATTATGAACGCTTAACTTGCTCCGCCAAAAACTTAACTTGCTCCGAATTTCTTTCATAGGTATTTCTGTTTTTCTCGAAAAAAAAGAAATTTTTCTAATGCGACTTATGCATCTGTTTGTGCAACTTCTAGTGCATACGAAAATCAGCAATATGGACCCAATTATACTGAATATGTTTGAGTTTTATTTTACGCCCCGTATAGCAGTATTTGGATTAACCTGTATCTTATCTTTTTGCATACAAAATTTCATTAAATCTAGTTTCCTCATATTTTCTTCTTTTTTTTGCTTAATCTCATCTTTTTTTGGTAGCTAATAATTTCTATTATCACACAAGAATCCTTGGTTCTCGGATTTATGATATATTAAGCATACGTCTTTCATATTACATGTTTCATATTTTAGATCAAATACTGAGTCGCTATTTTTCTTCCAGTAGACTGTTCACGGACGTAACGTTGATTGTTTATGAGGTGGAATGGTCACTAATGTGGTTTCATCTGACTGTATTCCATTTTTACTCCAACTAGTTTCCACTGGAACTATTTTACTTACTGTTGCCTATCTTCCGTCAACAAACACACCATTAAGCTCTGTGTATCAAACTCTAAATATCCGACTGAAATTCTAAAAGCCATCATGATTATCTATCATGAGTGACACGACGTGGGACGATCAATGCTAATTACAGTTGGGTGTGGTTCTGCCACCGAGTTGACTTGGCGCAAGTCATGTACTACACTTGCTGGATGTTTCTTTTATACTTGAGTATTTTCACCTCCGAAGGATTTCGCTACCCACTAAAAATACACCAAGGGAATGCACAGGAACAAGAGAAAAACAGCTAGAGCACGAAATAGTACAATAGAAAAAAAAATTTATGAACGCCGTGGAAATACACTAAAAAAGGGAACAAGTTTTCAAATACGCTTTCAGCCCACTGAGGCAAATATGCTAAAAATCCCGAAACCTCCAAATGACCCCATTTGGAGTGCAATCGATAGAGCTCGTCGAGAAGAAAATACCCGAAGATATGGGGGTTGGAAAATTGGCAAAAAATGGCTATTTTTTCGAGATATGGTCGAAAAATTTCGAGAAAGCAAGGCCGAGTTTAACAGAATGAAAGAAAAATTTATCAAGTCGACACTACTACCAGAATCCACAATCACTGGCAGTTTGACTTGTTGGTTGGTCTTTAGCACTTGGAATGCGCGCATTTTTTTGTTAAAGGGTTGGTAACAAGCGAATTGGGGTCCTATACGATGCTAAAATGTTACGCTCCTTACTGAGATTATGAATTGTAAAGAAATATATCTATTTTGTGATACGTATCTAGTTTATATTAAAAAAATACCTTTGCTGTCGACTATTGCCTAAATAAACCAACTTCCAATTATGTTCTCGCTTTGGTGTCAAGGTGCAGCGGTGTATTTTTGTCGTTACGATATATTCTGAATATATTAATTCACATTTAATATGTTGACATAACTTACCAATTTTGTCTCTATTCAGAACCAGGACTGCTTCTTGGATGGACTGTGTCCCCGTTGAGATTATTATTATGTCATTTAATTTCATTATTACATCACCAAAATCTAGATCTAGGATATTTTCTATTATATAAATATATAATGTCAGTATGGTATCCCTGTGTAAGAGCGGCTTCAACGCTATCACCTTGGTAAAATTGTCCGACTCTCTGTTCATTATGATTTACAGGAGATCTCTATACTTTACTTACTTTAAGTATAACATAATTGATTTTTACTTAGTTGAAAAACAATTTATATGCTTCGTTCCAACTAAAATTACTTTGTTTGTTCGCTAAGTGTCACTACTGATTTCTCATATCCTAAACTTAACTCATACAATTAAATTTTCCATATCATCTCGTTATCATTCCTCGTAATTATTTTCACAACATTCTTGACTGAGTGAGGTACTTGAACTTGAGTGGCTAAAACAACTCATGTACTCTACCTTAATTTTTTAAATATGGCTAGCCTAAATTGTACTAGGCTTAGGTATTTTATTTAATCCGCACACCCATTCGTTTTTATAACGTTAACATTAGCCGTAAGCTATTTGTCAATAAGCTATAGTTGTTAATATATGTTTATGTGTATTTGTATTTCCATTTGAAGCCTAACAATTACTTTGAAAAGTAAACAAAACTTGGTTTGTTTTTAAATATAATTTAAAGATATTCAAAAACGCCAAGCGAATCTGTGAACAAGGTTTCGGCATGAAATTTTCGTGCTCTAGTTAGAGATCTGAAAAGGCTGAGGTCGAAATCGACGCTCCTCGGGTTGCAGAAAACACAAACTTTGTTGAAGCAAAGTTTTTTTCCGGTCCATCTTTTGGTGGTTATGGCGGATTTAATCAAATTTGTACTGGATTATTATCCAGATTCTAAAATGTGATATATGGGGCCGTTCTATTGTGTCCCACTGTGGCCCCACAAATGGATCAAATTTATACATATGACCATGATTCGGATGATGACGAAGATTACATTTCGAAAGATATTTATGACCGATGGGAACGAAACGCGAATTTTCACCGATTTTGTCACAAGGTTATGGCTGGTCACAAAGTCTTTCGAGCAGACCTACACCAACCCAAAATGGTAGTCATAAAGCAACAGGTCTGGCGGAGATGGACCATGGATGAAACTATGCACCCAAGGTTACGGATTGGAAAAGGCTGTGGCCCGTTATTTCCAACGAAATCTGGCACATCACCTATTATAATAACAAAATGAATGCGATTTGGGCTGGGTTCCTGCTCACCTGATCAAGTGTCCTAAGTGGTGGTTTGGCCACTGCCCGTTCGATACATGCACATATATATATATACAGGACCCGGTTAATTTATGATATACTTAAACTGTTTTCCGTGCAATTTATTTTAATAAACTATGTATATAAAATTTTTATTTATTTTATTTAGCAGTGTAATAGAGTGAGTCAAATGTTGTGTGTAGTAGTTGTGTAGTAGTATGAGTGGGGTTGGTGTACTACAGTCCAGTATACGTGTGGGTGCGAGCTTCTAATTATCACCATTAATATCTCTTTTTAAAACTACTAGTGTAACTTTCCCACAATTTATTTTATCTGAGGTCGATACTACCGTGATTCTAATGTATAGTTATTTTTAATAGTAATTTTGTATCATCATTATACTGGTTTAATATTAATCGGTATGATAATTCTCTTTAATGACCCCGTAGTACTAATTAGTGATTAATATCAATCATCTTATAATCCCGATACTAGTTTTAATATAAAGTATTATTATAATCTTTGATATTAAGGTGATACTGAATCTTTAATGAAATTATTGTATGAATCAATCGTAGCAATTGTTGATAAAGTTATTCGATAAACACCTTTATTCTAATATTAATTTAATATCTCTCATATTAAATTGATCTGGCTTGATTAATAATCCATCATAAAAATATTATTAATGTAATTGAAATGCATTAAACCCCTATTTTCGAAAAATATTTCTCGCATTTCTGGCTCCTGGGCGCTCCCCCCTTCATATAAAGAAGGATAGGAGGGCATTTTCAAAGGGAATATTAAGTATATCGGACAGTTTCGAACTCGAATTGACTGGGTATGGGTTCAAGTAAGTAACCATATCGATATGGATTTACTCGTTTACTAAATAGCAATTCCCTATTATAACTCAATTTGTAGCTGACGCTGAATGGCCTGGCTTCCCGCGGCCTGGCTTCCCGCAGTGGAACCATGTGGAATTGTTTCCGGATCGGCTTATGTTGGTGTTATGTTTCGAACGCCTCCTCTTCCAAATATTTGTCTATACTGACTCCGGCTTTTGTATGACTATAACTCTTTGCATACTACATGAAATTTGGTTCCTATACTAGTACATCGCATTTCGATTTCCCTAACCACGTCTATGAGTTTTTGCGCCTCTACCGGTATTTCCGAAAACAAATGAATATTATATGAGCTATTAATGGAAGAAAAGATGAGGAGTTCATCGCTCCGAAATAATTTGAAAGCTTTAGATCTCTTTAAATTCCTAATGTAGAGAGTAGCATTCGTGGATTTTGCTGGGGTCACTGGCATTGTGCCAGGTGGGAATGGACATTTTACTAGTAATTTTTACCACATCAGTATTATACTCCATAATCTCTGAGGTCTCCGTCTCCTATTGTCCTGAAAATCCTCTAAATATGTATGAGTGGAATCTATAGTCGAGTTCAAATTTATGATTCCGACTCTTTTTAGTATATTACTATGTTGAACTTGTCCTGTAATACTGTATATGATTTTAGTTTTCTACCGTTTTATGGGGCTTTCGAGAGTCTTCCTCTACTCAAGCCTAAACCTGTTGCTAATCTATTTTTACTTAGATCAGTTTGCCTTTCTTTAAATATTCTAAAAATGTTTTAATAATGACTCTACAATGCTTAATCTCTGTGTGTCAAACTCTGTATTTCTGACTGAGATTCTAAAAGACGTCCCGATCACTATGAAGGCATGATGAGGCAAAACGGTGGCCAATCAATGCTAACTACAGTTGTGCGTCGTTCTGCAACCGAGTTGACTTGCCACCCGTCATGCACTAAACGCACTAGTGAATGACCAGAGAATATCACTTGGCTTATTATGTACAGGTGTTGAATGTCGAGAGTGCAGACTCCTGTCGTCTTGACCGGAATGTGACTAAGAACTCAAGAGTGTCACAACAGGTGTTAAATGACAAGATTACAGACATCTGACGTCTTGGCCGAAAAGCGATCAAGAATTCGCGTATTGGCAGCAATGTGACTAAAGTATAGCAACTTGTCAGAGTTCAACTGATTATGAAACTCTAACGGCATTTCCCTCACTACACCATCACCCCTCTCTCCATATAGGGGGTTTGTTTGTTTGTTTGAAACTCGCGTTTTATTATTTTTGTGAGGTGTAATGGGGAAAACCATATGAAAAAAGGAAATTGAGGTAAGGAAATTGAAGTAAGGAAATTGAGTGTCAAGGTTAAAATAATTAATCATTAAACAATGGGTGGATATAAAATGTTTGTATGAACATTTGACTTGATTCGACAAATGTGTAATGTTTGGCTTGGTTTGTCGCATTGCTATGTTTTCTCCCCCATATTGCTGTTTTTTTCTTGAAACAAGCTATCTTTCGAATACGTTTGAAAATACGATTTGAACACCCTAATACACAGGAAAATTAACAATACGGACCCGGAGAGACTAAACACATATGAATAAAGTTTTATGTGACGTATATCGGTGGTGGGATTAAGTTGGTCGGCTAAAAGTCTTACTCCGAAACGTTTAAGATCCTCTCATCCAACTCAATCCCATCCGTTGTTGGTAAATAATAATTTTGATTTGCACAAAAAATCCCATGTTGACAGGTTAAGGGTAAATGAGATACACTATTACTTATATAATTATTTTTGGAGGTGTTGAATGTCAAGAGTACAACCTACTAGCGTCTTGGCCGGAAAATGACTAAGAACTCACGATTGTCAAAACAGGTGTCAAATGTCAAGATTACAAACTTCTGGCGTTTTGGCCGTAATGTGACCAATAATTCGTGATTATCACAATCGGTGTTGAATCTAACGATTATAGGTTTATGGGGTTCATGGCCGTAATGTGACTAAAGTATAGCAAATTGTCAGAGTTCACTTGATTATTAAACCCTAACGTAATTTCCCTCACTACATCACAGATATGTTTGTCAGCATACTACGTCAGTCTTTCTTGTAAAATGCGATGACGACTGTTCCCACTATCAATCCGGTAGCTCGACCAATCGACGGGTGTGATGTATGTCTATTACTACTATTCTAGCTGTTGCAAGGTCCTTTTGTCCATTTTTATTTCCATTAGTGTTTTTGGGATATGGTCAGCTGTCGCTACGACGGTAAAGTTGATTTTGTGGTGGAATTCAGATTGTTGCAGTAATACAGGAGTGGTGTCTAGAAAAACAGATTCATAAATTTTCGTTAACTTATTAACGATTGTTCCTTATAGTGCTCTAATATTCGTTCCGAAGCTATTAGTTTTTAGTCCGGTTCAGCCAAGCTTTTAGACTAGTTTTTAGAACAGTTTTCGGACCAGTTTTCAGATCAGTTCTCAGACCAGTTTTCAGGCAGTTTTCCATATACATAGAAAGGTGGTGTATTAGTTCCTTTGATTCCTGTACTCGTACATCGCATTTTCGATTTGTCGAACCACCGTACGTTATTCTACAAGGTTTATTGCACTTGATTTCATTTTGATAGCCTTTTCTACTTCTTTACTTAGTAGTCCACATAAAAAAATATACAAAATATCGTGTTTCGCAATGTCGTTCTGACTAATTTCCTCCAATGTTTTAACGTCGACTTCCTACTTTTACAGTACTATAAGGGCTTTCCTATTCGCCCTGTTTCATATTTTGTATGTTACGTCTTAGCTGTATCAAAGTTGAGCCATACGCTAATCGAACATATTTTCTAAATTCGTCTATGAGTTTTTGCGCCGGTATTTCCGAAACCAAATAAATATTATATTAACTATTAATGGAAGAAAAGATGAGGAGTTCATTGCTCCGAAATAATTTTAAAGCTTTAGATCCCTTTAAATCACTAATGTGGAGAGCAGCATTCGTGAATTATTGCTGGGGGTAACTGGCATTGTGCCAGATGGCATGCCCATTTTACTAGTAATTTTTACCACATATATATGTCGAACTATGTATGAATGGCCCAATGGGGATTTTGCTAGTGAACTACAAAGGTTTACTGGTACAGTAGTTAAAAATGTTCGTGGTGTTATGCCACGTTCACAATCGTCTAACGATTTTCCTTGTCGTGCTCTAATTTTCGTTTCAAAGCTTTTAGTTGTCAGACCAGTTTTCAGACCAGTTTTCAGATCAGTTCTCAGACCAGTTTTCAGACCAGCTTTCCATGTACTTAGAAAGGTTGTGTATTAGTTCCTTTGTATCTTGCTCATTTCCTATCACCTCTACATGTTTCTTGTCAATACTTTGCATTTCATTTCATAAAACAATTACGCCTTTATTCTCAATATTAGTGATTTTCAAGATTACTATCTATGTAGGGTGGTCCTTCTGATAACCAGAAATTGTGACTTCCTCTTCTTTTTATATTCCAAATTTCGGTAGTTTTATCTACAGTGTGCGTCTCGTCCCCTATGTATCATTCGCTTCCATTATAATATTTAGTACTACGTTTGTCCCCATTGTTATCCTATCTTCTGACTGGTTTGGATTTTCTATATCTTTCACAGCTAAAACAAAATTCTTTCTACTTCCCTAGAGTAACAAATTGCGTTTGGTAAAAGTGTACTACAAAAACGAGCCTGGCCCAACATGATATCATAACATGGCACTAGTTGCCATTTTCAATACCTTATAGTTTTCATGTGTTTGTAAACTGGGCGTATGGTGCAGCCCTTGTCTTTGTGGCATAGTAATCTAAGTGTTCCATTATTTTTTTAGTTGCTCCTCATTGCTTACGGGTAATACGGCATTAGGGGAATCCATTGTCTTGTATCGCGGAATATTTTTGTGCATTAATTCTCGAAATCGGTGCGTAGTCTAATAATGCTCCTAGAATTTCCGTGCGAATATCTTTATTTACCTTCCTATAATTTTTATAAAGTCCGTTACTTTCCTGATGCTCCGCATTCTGTATGTGTGGACGCTACAATGCTTGTTCAATACTTGTGGCTACTTTGATTTCGGTAAATCGAATTATTAGAATTAGATCCTCGTTATTTGCCGCTACTTTAAGGACTACTACCTGTCTCCAAAGGTCTAGTGTTTTGTGAGAAGTTGTACATGTTAGCAAAATTAATCTCAATACCAGACAATAACTCTCTTTGTTATTCATTATTTAAAACAAAAAATTTCGTGATAGTCATTCCGTGTCCTATTCTGAATGAGAAACCAAATTTATCTAATTTTCGTATATTAAATTTGAATTTCTACCGCGTTATTGCAGTTTTGTTCTTTTCTACGTCTAGCGGGCCGTGCTACGAACTGTCGTCTTGTGTTTTCGGCTTCTTGACTTGTTCTTGTCTCTGACGGCCCAAATTTACTGGATTTTTCATATTGTCTCGAATTTCGTTTTCTCCATCAGATTTTTGTTTTGCTGTATTTCCTTTTTTAGTTTCGAAACTTTTCCCAGGAATCCCAACGCCTCTATTTAGTCCCTCAGCATTGGTTTTCGTATTTTGGTTAGGAAGGGAATGTGCGACTTCAATGTCTTGGAGTGGAATGCTTCGTCTTCCGTCACTTATGTGAGGATGACCACCTTCGTGAATCTTTCTCTTCTGTTATGCTTTCTCGAGCTGCTTTATTCTCACCCGGTCGCCTTTTTATGTTTATTTGCAGCGTCTCGTTTCCTATCAATTTCATTTTTTCATTTAGTGTTTTCTATATGTTTATTATTATTTTTTGTATTACTACTAATTTCTCTATGATATTCTTTAATTCGTCTATTTCATTTCTTAGAGATCTATTATTGGAATTTGCGTTTGTGATATTCAATTTCCCTCACCAATTTTGGTAGGTATGAAAGTTTACTGTACTTAGCTTCATTTTAATAACTTTTTCTTCTTCCTAGTTTTTTAAGCCATTAAAAAAGTATATAATATATCACTGTTTTCTTTCCCTTCGTTTTATCGATTCGAAGTAACTCCAAATTTCGTTGAGTGTTTGCCGGTAATATAGCCGAATATATTCTATAAATGTATCGACGTCTTCTGTGGCTATATCGGTTTTTCATTGAATAGGTACATTTTGTTCGAACTACTTATTGTGGAAAAGATTAGAATTTCACCCGATCAGAATAAGTTTAATT